>CAUYON010168132.1:0-28451 GCA_963573935.1 Arctocebus calabarensis
TGCTTCATAGTAGGGGTGTATACCTTGGATATGGAATTTGGGGAAAGGGGAGAGAGAGGGAAGGGGAGGGGGAGGATGGATGGAGAGAGGGTAAAGGGTGGGATCACACTTATGGTGCATCTTAGAAGGGTCAGGTGAAACTTACTAAATGCAGAACACAATTGTTTGCACACAATAAACAAGAAAATCCCATGAAGCTTATGTTGAACAGTTGGATGAAAATATTTCAGATTGTATATGAAGCCCGCACACTGTACCCCATGATTGCACTAATGTACACAGCTATGATTCAATAAAAAAAGTAAAAACTAAAAAAAAGAAAAGAAAATTCTTGTAGACTCTTCTTTTGTCTTGAATCCCTAGAACCAGTTGGTTACCATGTAAACATCTATGGAGTTTCCTTGCTATGCCTATTCTTCAGAAAATTTGATAATTCTGAACTTAACTTTAAAACTTGCAGGGTACTGGGGAAACTTATTAAATGTAGAGTATCAATGTCTTTATATAGTGATCAAGAAAATGCCATGAAGGCTAACTGTAACAGTACGATCAAAATATTTCCGATTGTATATGAAGCACATTGTGCCCTATGATTGCACCAATGTACACAATTATGATTCAATAAAATTATAAAGAAAAACATAACTATAAATATACATTTATAAATAAATACTTGTGTGAGTGAATATTATAAAGGTCATTCATTCATATAGAGTGGCCAAATATTATTCTCAGATAAAATATGATCATTTGTTCACAAACTATTATGAACTATTATGAACATTTTGGCTACATGTACAATTGGTTTCACCAAATATTGCTTTGGCATTACTGCCGCAATTCACATTTTTGAAAAAAAAATACATAGAAACTTTCCCTTGAAATTACTGCTGAGGATAATGTATTTATATCCAGTAACAAGCTCTTCATTAGGACCCTCGATGGAAATAATCCCTTAATGCTTATGTCAGGAAAAGATGGGCTTTCCTTGAACTCAACCTTTAAAACATATAATTATACTGAAAATCTTGCAAATAAGGTTGTTCTTTTTGCTTTGGCCAGTGGGAAACTCAGAGCCAAGTCTGCATTCTATTTCTAGTGATTTAATGGAATTTTATAATAGACATTTCTGTAAATTAATTGTATTTTCTGGTTTTATTTACTAGTCTACTGTTATGTCCTTTCTTATATTTATCAATTTATATTTTACTTATTGTTTACCCTATGAGTATACTAAGTATATTTCCAGTCCTTATGTATACTGAGATGAGCATAAATTCTTCTAATTAAAAACAATTTATGTTGAGAGCTATTGAAATACTACCTTAAATTTTAAATTAAATGGGAGATGAACATATTGAAAGTGTGTGATACAGTAAAGGTGGTAGAGTATAAACATATACATGGAATGGTAAACTTGAAGAGAAGTTTTATACGGATGGCCAAAAAATGGCTCTGAAGTTATTAATCAATAAAGGATATACTTATTTTAGCAATGACAGTGGTGATAAAATTGTCAACATAGTATCAGACTCGTAATATCTCACATTGTTTCAAGTCACAATAAAGTCTTAAGCTGATTTTTACTCTACATGTTTCATTTGCTATTAGGTCAAGAAATTTATCTTTACTTAAAGTGAGTATATTCATGAAAAATGCTAATACAGAGGCCATAGTCTGAATTTATTTCATTTGTTCATCAAAACAATTCAGTTTAAAATGGTCAAATGCATAATCCTGGTACATGACAGAATTAAGCATATATTACAACAAATCAAACTCATTTAAAAAAACCTGTGAAACCAACATTATAGAAAAAATATAATGAGCTAAATTACAAATGTGAAATATTATTAGAAAGGTTTGCCTAGAAATAACAGGTCCTGGTGGAATAGTACCCCATCACCAGTTAGAATACTTTCATGTTTAAGAACTATGGAAATAAAAATTAATAAAAAGGATGAGGCAAATAAATATGATTATAACAAGGATTATAAATTAAAGGCAAGGAAGATAGAAAACAATATGCATATATATATTATATATATCTAAATATTAGAGCACTATGAATTTTTAAAATCCTGAATCATTTTCCAGGATGATTAAAGAACATACCGATCTTAGAATGGGAGTATTGGACAAAATCTCAGTGTTTATCCCAAGCTAGAGATCAACTTCCTGGAGAAATGATGAACTCAGCACAGCAATTAATCATAGTGCTGAATAAAAAATTACAGTGGCGGTGCCATCTCCATGACCAACTCAGGGGAGGGTGGAGATAAGTTTCTTTGGCAGCTGCTTGACCAACTAATGGTATTCCCTTAACAGGGAGGCCAAATATGAAGCCACCCTACAGTCTTGTGTTGAAACTGCTTCCTAAATATTCAGATAAACGTAGACTGAACCAGACCAACATACAGTAAAAGTGAGAGCACTGATGTCTTTATGTCTCTGGAAAGAATATTAAAAGAAAAATTTCAGTGAGTCAGATATGAGGAGCTATAGATCCAGGATAGATTAAGGAGTAAATTTAGACTTTCCCTAGATAAATGTGATTAATGAAAAGATCATGACCATTTGTAGCAGTTTTGACAAAAGAAATAAACTTATAAAAAGTAATAATATTTTTTCAAATATATATATATTTGAAATAAACATATAAAAAGTAATAAGTAATATCTTTTCAAATATATATATGTATATATATCTCATTAGCATTTGACCAATAGCAGCCATGGAAGCAGTAATTTCATGCAAGTATTCATCAGTCTCTGGAAGAGGTAGGTTATAGTGGGGGGTGGATTCTGGTAACAAAAGATTCTATTAACATTCTTGATCAGTTTAGTTTGCCTATAGCAATCGCATTAAATATTTATAGAGCATTCATCATGTGCTAAGACATGTTTTCACTGACACTTGTTCCTTTAGCTATCATAACAACTCTGGAAAGTAGTTACTATTATCATTTCCATTTAAAAGAGGAGGAAACTGTTGTTCAGGGTGATTAAGCACCTGTCCAACCTCTATACCCAGTAAGAAAGTGGTGGGGCTGGTTTTAAAGTATGGGTTTGACCCAAACACTTGGCCACTTGTGTGGTTAACTTATGTGGATGCTGCCTCTGAAGCCATTCTTCAATCAGTCCTCCAGGGAGCTGCATTCTCGCTCCTCGAAAAACCTTGGTCACATACTAGCTGATCTATTCCAGAACAGAAACTTCTGTACCATTCCAAAGAAATAAGAGATGATTTCCAATTTCATACATGGTGAAGTATCCTTTGACCTTGTTCCCAAGATAACATCTTTTACTTCTCTTCCTTCCATCTTCCCTCATTCTTCTTTGAACTTGAAAATTCAATTTTAGATCAAAAAAGGACCATGGACGCTATCTCGTCTAGTTTTCTCATTACTTTAAAATGATAAAACAAGGTCCAAAAGAGGTTAAATAATTTATAGTGCTTGTTAAGGTCTCCCAATGTACAAGCTCCCCATTTAGTCCTTTGCCCATTATGTTCTAGTACCTTCCCCCTCCTGTCCCATGTTTTTCCAAGCACCTGATAGAGGAAAAATATCATGAAAATCATATTTTTCAGTCTCAGTAAAGGGAACCTGACCACTGCTATTTGGATTGCTCTCACATTACAGTGGAAACACTGAAGGAAGCCTTACCAAGCTTCTCTATTGCAACTGCAGGCTAACTGTGACACTGGACACAAACAGTTCTGAAAACTAATCACAATTCGCTCTTTGAAGTCAAAGGAAGAAAGCAAACACATGAACATGTCAGACTGGGGATTTAACCTGGAGAAGAAATAAAATGTCCAGACAAAAATAGAAAAGCAAGAAGGAACTTAGGAAATATAAAGGAAAATATCAGCTGCATAAATTAGATTAACACCGAGCTCCTCGGTCATTTTTAGGTTTCACATTTCTGATCCAGCAGACAGTTTTCCTATCAACATTTCCTTCTGCCTCCCCACAGCCCTTCTTTCTGGCACCACTAGGGGAAATAATCTATAACCTAATTACTAACTGACATGAAATTATTGAAAAAAGGGAAGTTTTATACACACACACACGCACGAAAACTGTGTCTGTATACTATATAAGTCATGTTAACAATCACATTGTACTCCAATTATCTTATGTCATTAAAAATTAAAAACAATTTGAAAATCCCTCAAACCCATAATTCTTTAGACATACTAGAGGCCTTTTGTCAAAATACACAATCCTTCCAATAGTGTTTCTCAGGGTGCCACTGGCAATTGAGTGAGACAATTATCCCTGGGATAGACTATCCACACATTGCATGATTCTTAACACCTGTGCCTTCTGCCACTAAATCCCAGTAGTTGCACTTAGTCATCCTGACAAGCAGAAAACACCCTTAGGCATTTTCGAATCCCCCCTGGGATGGGGCAATAATTCCCCAACTGGGACTGAGAACATTACTCTACATCCGGTTCAGAGGAATTATTAACAATATAGATTCATACATTTTATTCAAGACATATTTATTCAGTGTCTGACATATGTAAGGCCTGTGTTAGTTATTGGCAGGTACATTCGTGAGTCCAAACAGGTAAGGATTTTGCTGTAATGGGCCATGCAAGATAGTGTGAGAGACAGATACTGATTAAATCTTCACACAGATAAACAAATACACACACACAGCTCTGATAATAGCAACAAAGAGACACCTGGTGCTATTAGAGCCGCTAACAGAAGGATTAGATAGATCAGTTCGGGCAGGTTCCCTGAAAAAGTGATGTTGAGCGGAGATCTGAGGCATAAGCAGATGTTTGCTTGGTGATGATGAAAGGTAAAACCATTATGGGGAGAGTTAACAGCAAGTGCAAAGCTGCCCTGATGAGACAGGGGATGGTAAGTATGAGGCTAGTGTGGCTAGACTGACAGAATGATAAGGCGTTTCCTATGAGATAAGGATATAGAGGTAAGGAAATGCCAGTACACATATATTTTTGTAGCCTAAGTCAATAAGTAGAATTCCTAGGCATAACTAACCACGTAAAATTTGGTAGAAAGCAGAACGAGGAGGTGTATCACATGAGTTATAAATTCACTAGTAGGTGTTATCCTATGAAGCTTGTAATCAAATCAATTTCCATATGAATGGACATTCAGAAAAATATCTTCAGAGGGTAGCAATTGTGTAGAATTTACTCACTCAGCACATTTGATACCATGCAAGATTCTATGGAGTTTGTGATATGTAAGTATCTGTTGGGGAATGTTGGGGGGGAATCTGGAGCCAACCCGGAAAGGTCAAGTATTATAGGGGAATTAGAACTGAAGTTAAACTTTAAGAATTGGGTCTCTCTCCCAAATTTTCTTGATTTCTTGCAGTGTTTTTCACTTTTTATATCTGATGGCATACTTGAACTTATACTTAAATTTCAGTGACATGCTTAAATTGTGTTGATCAAAAAAAAGAGTAAAAAGCAGAACATACTTACTGTGCTTTGAATTTCTTTCAAAAATAATTTAATTAATGATCTTTAAAAATTTTCATCATACATCTAAGATCGTCTCACAGAGGCACACCAGTGTCATATGGCACACCAACTGAAACTCACTGCCTTATGGGAACTCTGCCAGTATCTGATTGGGGTTTCATCAGTAAAATGAGGACAATACCCCAGATTTTTCTGAGCAGGATTAACCGAAATATCCTGAGGAACAGTGTTTAACATATTTGGTATATCCTAAGTGCACAATTCATACTTGTAACAAAACAAAGTTTCTTCTGCTATACAATAAAGGCTATAATAGCTGACCTGACACTCCAGGGATGTTGTCACAAGGCAGAATGGGAAAAGCTGGTAAAGAAGCACAGCACTTTACTATCATCAGCAAAGCGGCATGAATGCCGTGCTGAATTTCTCGTCCCTTTATGTTTCTGTTGTACAGGCCAATTGCTCTGAGGAATACCGCTTTACTCTTACCCCTCAAAAACGTCATGGTCGGGGGAAGAAGTAATGATGGCATGCAATGTTTTGACCCGAGGAAATAATCATTGCTGTGATAAGAAAGTTTAAATGCTACTAAATGGACGTGCACACAGATATTTTTTAGATACGTTGTAGAAAATAAACTATATTATTTAAGGTAAAGTTTGTAGCAAGCTATGGATTAACATTTTTGTGAAATGTTGAACAACCATGGTTCTTTTGGAAAGTAAATACAATTTATAGCAATTTGCTGACAGTGTGTACCAGTGCACCTACCAGTGTACCAGTGCTGTGGATGTTCATCTCTCGTGCCCTCAGCCTACCTCTCAAGGTCTGCTACTGTCCACCTTGAGTGCCTGTTTTCACTCTTTCTCTGGCCAAGGGCTTTCTCTAAAATGATGAGAGTTTACCCAGTCTGCTGTTTGGGAAGCCTAGAAGTCTGGGACTTACCCACCCCGAGGACTACCCATGATGGTACAAAGTTGGCAGACAAATATTTCATCTAACTTTGTCCTCTGATGGAACAATTCTAAAGCACGTTCTACATGTTTCCTCAGAGGGTCCTCAATGGGATTTAACCCTAGTTGCCCACCACGATAATCTGCTTGTTAAATCCTATTAAGGGACTTTTCTCTCCCCTCTCTCTCTTCTCCTATTATCTTTTATGTACTGCTTATAATTATCTCCCAAATGAACTACCTGTACCCACTTCTTATCTCATGATGTACTTCTGGGAAAATTTATGCTTAGACATAGGATTCCTAGACATGCTCAGTTCATAATGCATGATTTACATTTCTAATGACATAATGATGTTTAGTCTGATGATTATGGCTCTGTGCTCTATAGAAAAAGAAAACAGCTATTTTTAAATGTCCCTTAAGGGGAAAAAGTACAAAATTAAGGATATGTTCCTTAGAAAGGGGGTTGTATGATCTGTTTAGAATATCAATATTTTGATTTTAATCTGCATTTGAACATGAGGTCACACTAATGCCTACCAACTCTTGAGGGCCATTTACTTTAAAAGCAATGAGTTGAAAAGAGTAAGTAATTTAATTTGATAGATGGCTTTGTGCCAGAATGTGTTTTAACACCTTTTGATCCTGATTGCCTACACTGAAGGTGCTAAGTTTGACTTGCTACGTAAAGCCTAGAAGGAGTTAACATTTTATCTGAGTGACTTACACATGACCCCATCCAAGCCTCTTGTAGTACTTCTGATAATGCTCAATTAGGCAGCCCATGTAATATTTTTTTCTTTTTTTCTTTACTTTCAGAATGCTATGAGTACAAACGTTTTAGTTATATGCATTACTTTTGTACAATTTGAGTCAAGGTTATAATTGTGTCGCTTCCCAGATGAACCGAATTCAGTATGCATTGCACCTGTTAGGTATGAATTTACCCCTCCCCTCCTCCTCCCTTCCCTTTGCATTGCTTTTCATTCTTGTGGTACTTCACTTAGGAGGACGGATTCCAGTTCCACCCAGGTTTTTAGTATTAGTTCACCATTTTTTTATGGCTGAGTAATACTTCACAGTATACATATGCTTCATTTTCTTAATCCATTCATGTATTGATAGGCACTTGGGCTGTTTCCACATCTTTGCGATTGTGAATTGCACTGCTATAAATTTTTGAATGCAAGTGTCTTTTTTACAGAATGACTTTTTCCCCCATTCAGGTAAATACCCAGTAGTGGGATTGCTGGATCAAACAGTAGATCTATTTTTAGTTCTTTGAGGTACCTCCATATTACTTTTCCTAGACAATGTACAAGTTTGCAGTCCCACCAACAGGGTGTAAGTGTTCTTTTCTCTCTGCACATCCACATCCATGTCAGCATCTGTTGTCTGGGAACTTTTGGATAAAAGCCATTCTCACAGGGGTTAGGTGATATCTCGTTGTAGTTTTAATTTGCATTTCCCTCATGATTAGAGATCTTGAGCATTTTTCATGTGTTTATTGGACATTAGTCTATCTTCTTTTGAAAAACTTCTGTTCGTGTCTTTTGCTCACTTTTTTCTGTGATTGTTTGATATCTTTTTGCTTATTTGCATGTGTTCTTTGCAGATTCTGGTTTTTAGTCCTTTATTGTACGCATAGCATGCCAATATTTTCTCCCATTCTGTGGGTTGTCTATTCACTCTATTTATTACTTCTTGAGCCATACAGATGTTTAAAATTCAATTATGGCCTATTTATTTGTTTTTATTGCTGATGTAAATGTCCTTGGGTTCTTCTTCATGAATTCTTTGTCTAGGCGGTCCCCCCAACACCACCTTGCCATGGCCAAGCTGCTCTGTGGTATTCTCTGAAATATTGGCTTGAGGTTGAATTACATTGAAAATCTCTTGACCACTTTCTTTCACTGCCAAAACTTTATGGCTGAGTCCATCTCTGTGAACCTATCAGACCTCTCTCAGATAGCCATAAATGATCCTTTCAAGTTAATTTTGACCACAAATTTGCCTGCACTTTATGGAGGATGAAATCATCAAACCAAATCAACGTTGCTGCTGATACAAGAGTCTTCAAACATTTGTCACTGGGTAAAGAATTATAATAGGACATTGAAGGTTTTCTTTTTTAAGGTGTTCAGAACCCTGTGGAAGTTCTGTATAGTCTTCAGACCCCAAGTCTTTGTCTTCACTCTTGGGGCAAGCTCAGTGACTATTACATGGTGCGTGTTTCCTTACCAATCTGAGTATGAGTGCCCAGACTTCCCCAGTGGAAAAAGCCTGAATCCGGGGCTGATGTGGCAGCCAAGTTATGCCTGCAGTGGGACTGACGAAGCTGTCTTTGAGTGCGGTGAGTGCTGCAGTCCGCAGTGTCTCCGTTGTAAAAAGGAACTGTATCAGCAACAGTGCCTGCGAAACTACAAGTGGATAAGACTCAAACCTGGCTGCGTCCCTTACTGTGATTTCTGCAAGGGTCCCAATGGGTATTTGCCAAGTGTTAGGCAGAGGGCAGTCATGAGGTGTCAGACATGCAAAATCATTTAGTGCCTGGAGTGCCAGAAGAGGACTCATTCTGGGGGTAACAAAAGGAGACTTCCTGTTACTGTGTAACCATGTCAGGAATCACTGAAAGCAGAAGAGATAGATGAGGAGACCAAGAGGAAGAAGATGATTGAGAAGGTTGTGAGTTTCTTCCTACTAGATGAAAATGAAAAAATTCAGGTAATGAATGAAGAGGACTCTATTAGAAAATTGGACTGTAAACCTGATCAGCATCTGAAGGTGGTTTCCATTTTTGGAAATGCTGGTGATGGGAAATTTTATACTCTCAACCACACTTTCCAGGAGTCGTGCACTGGGGAGTGTGGGCAGCCTCTGACCCAGTCCACTAAGTAGCAGTGACAGACACAGAAGGGATCTTGGGGGATACTGTGAATCTAAACCAGAGAACATGTCTGCGACTTAAGGTCTTGGTCATCTATTGAACTCAGCAGACCAGCTGTATAATGACCTCTTCAAATTCCCTGGGGATGCCTAGTGCTTATCTGAAGCACTTTACCAAGGAGTTGAAGGCTACCACTGCCCGCTGTGGCCTGGATGTCCCTTTATCCACCTTGGGCCCTGCAGTTATCATTTTCCATGAGACAGTACACACACAACTACTGGGCTCTGATCATCCTTCTGAGGTGCCAAAGAAGCTCATCCAGGACTAGTTCCAGAAGCTGGGCTGCTTCCCTGAATGAGGACTTATAACCCTCCCACAGACTATACTGGGCTGCAGCATGCTTTGGAGCAGCTACTAGAGGACAACACCACCTGTTCTCCCCGGCACCCAGGGGTCATCTTCAAAGCCCTGAAGACCTTAAGTGACTGCTTCAACAGTGAGATCCCTTATGACCAGATGACACACAGCTCCTTTTTTCCAAGGAGTATTTCACCAGCTCCACTTGTGCCTCAGATGTGGGGTTGGATGTAAGAACAGCATGAATCATGGGAAGGAAGGAGAGCCTCATGAAGCCAAGAGCTGCTGCAGATACTCCCACCAGTAGGACAATAAAGTCCATACCTGCAAGGCCTGCTACGAGAGATGCAGGAAGTCAACGTAGTGCCCAAAATGTCTGCTTTGCATAACTAAATTTTTATAAGACTCCGTATTTTCCCATAATGTAGATCAGTCCTGACTCAGTCTTGTTAATTTTTGATATCTATCCTCCTCAAAACTTCATTCCATTAGACTCAGAAGTTTTAAAATGTTGTCTAGATAATCATTATTCTGTTCTATAATAAGACCTTTAGAATTTGCACTTTTGCTGTGTTTCTTTCTCTACCCAGTTCATAGAAATCTAAAGTGTTATCATCAGCCTTTGATACTATGAACTTCAGAGTATCATAATTGAAACCAGACAAAGAAAATGAGAAACCAGGTCTTTGATTTGGCTAGGTATAGATACTGAAGGAAAATTCCCATATATGAAATATGCAATGATATTGGAATTTTAATTGAAGAGAGATTATAAGCTTCAGCAACTTTCAAGTTTCAATTGCCTCCTCATTATATCCTATTCGCCTCAAAGAGCTATGCTTTAATCAGAGTTTGGGGCATCATGGGAATATGCAGGTTGGCTTTCTGATTCTCTACCATGGCTCTGTGACTAAGGACTCCTAGTTAGCATTCTCAAGATCACTTTGACTTGCTCTTCTTGCTCTTCATAAATTCATGCTTTGCCTGAAATTCTCCTCCTTCCATTCCCTTTTCCATTGACAATTTTCTGAGTTTAACAAGTATTTCCTTGGTGGGTGTACTTTGCCCAGGAGGACCTTTACGAGCTCCCCCTGCTGGCAAGCCTATTTAAAGAGTTTGTTGGCTTCTCTAGGCTTCAGCAGCTAACGCCACTTTGCCTATCAGCTTAGGAGAGCCCTCTGCAGCTCCATAAGGTCCCAGTCATGCACTAACATTTATAGAATGGCAGGAGCAGCAATTTAGCCTTTAACCATTAGCTTGCCATAACAGATTGCATTACCAAGACCTTCTCTAACACTTAGAATGATAAGATGCAGCCTAGGTCTATTTCAAGGGTTGCTGAGTTATCTTTGACTTGGAGATAAAAAGCCTTTTCTTCAGTATCTGTACTCAACAAAGCTGAATATCTTGCTTTTGTTTGCCTTATTTCACACACTTCTCTTGTTTAATAAACAAATGTGATGTTAATAGGTGTCAACACTGGCAGCATTTTAGGTTTTCCTGAAGTGGTTTAAAAATGGATCATAGAGAAAGAACAAATTCTGAAGGCTGTGTACATTTAATTAGGCATGTTTTGCCCGATAATTAAACTTCTACAGAACTCAGTATCTTCCCAATATGTAGGAGATCAGTCATCAGTCTAAGAATGTCAAGGTATTCTTAGAAAATATTTTAAAACTCTGAGTAATTAATGAGATGGGTTTTCCAGAGTATTATTAAACTCTGCAGTATGAATGGTTAGACAATGTTTCATAATCCTTGGCTGAATAAACATATGATAAACTTATTTATATGAAAAGCAATTTTATTCATTTATAGATTCATAAAGAGAGTAATATTTTTAACTGTAATAACTATTTGAAGACCACAGTACTGGAAATCAGAACACCAGTGTTTACGTCCTGTCCCAAACTATTTATTATCTTTTTGGTCTTCCTTTAAGTTACTTTGTGGGCCTCATTACCCATATGTAAGAGGCAAGGATGGTAAATTCCAAGGTCTTTTGTAGCTCTACAGTTTAGTGATTTCCATAATCATGACAATTTTTAAAAAGTAGTTTATAAAAGAACAGATCCTAAAGCAGTACTTCTCCTCTATCTTCAGTCAGGCCCCCTGAAAGCAGAGCCTGAAATGAGGATTCTTTTGCAAATGATTTCCTCAGGGAGCGTTCTTAGGAGAAAACAGTAAAGCAAGATTGGGCAGGGGAAAGATCTAAGCAAAAACATGATTTCAGGAACAGTCTTATCTTCAGCCTGATCCTACAGGGAGATCTGGAGCATAAACTGTACCACTAAGTTTTTCTCACCTTGAAGCAAGACTCCTGGGTTTATATACCTCTGTATTCATGAGAATTTTGTCAAGGATCCCTTTGGAAAATGGAGGCAGAACTTTCCAGGCATTCCTGGATGGTGGCAATCCTCTGGAAAAGGGGATATGAACTTGTAGCAGCCCAAACCACAGCAACTAGGAGGTGGTTAGCCAGGTCTAGAAAAGGGCATCATCCGCATGAGGCATGCACAGTATTTGTCAAATATGATTTTTTCTTTTCTCAATCTAATTTTTATATCAAATAGTATTACCAGGTTATACAGCATTAACAGAAATTATCTCACTGGAACTTATAACTTTTCATATAGAAGGCATTTAGTAGATGAATATTAAAAGATTCAGTTATTTATGATTTAGAAAAGGAAAACTTTTATATAGTTATAAATTAATTTTGTTAATATTTAATTTAGAGAATATGTTGCGATATGATTTTTAAATGAGAAAGTAGGAAATGGAACTCAACAATTAAGTGTCCTTGGGAAAAAAATCAAAAGAATCCTTTATTCTTAAATGGAGAATGAAGAATTAACATTAAAATTGGCCTGTACACATAAGTAAATTGAAGTTTAAAGTTCTCTTGAATTTTGTTTTATTTCTCTCAAGTGACCTTATTCCAGGAATTCACATTACATTTAGACCTAACAGATTACTGGATAAAGAGTGTTTATTAGAATTTTAATTAAAACTAGGGCATAAATAAGGCTGATAATTTGTTTCATTTAAAAAATAAAACTCTTCCCTTGGTGGGAGATACAACAGGTTTCTACCTATAAAATCTTCCCCTCGAAGACTACTACTTGACATATGATTTAAGGGTTTCATTCTTTAACACAGTGATGATTTATTTAAAACAGCAGGAATGACATTTTAAGCTGTAAATAGTAGGATAAATCTTAAAATAAAGCAAGACTAAAAAACACTTTTGACAAAAGGAAATGTAACAGTGATTACGGGAGAACTGTGGACTAGACAAGAAGCACTGGGAAAATGGGGGTGGTAAACACAAAATGTGGGTGACATGTTGTGAAGAGTCTTCAAGGATTTTATAAAGTAATAAATAGCCCTTGATCTGTTTCACATCATGGACCCCTTTCGGAATTTGATGAAAGTTGTGAACTTCCTTCCCTGAAAGGAAAAATACATGTGCAAACCAAATTGTGCTATCAGTTTAGGCTAATTATAGAACATTGAATTCATTTTGAACCACTACTATGCGGAGAAATGGAAGTATGTTTGAGACTATCAGAAAGAAATAACGGGAACAGGTCAGAGAAAGTTCTGTCCTAAATACTATATGGTTTTCTTTTTCTTTTACTTAAAGTACATCTCAGGTTTGATAATGTTAATGAGACTTAAATGAATAAGAAATATAATTAAGTATATTAAAATAATATTCATGAAGGTTTTTTTTGTAGGGAAAAAAGTAATTACAGTAGGAGTTTCATTAGAAAAACCAAGGAAATATTTCATGACTGACTAGGCTGAGATTAGATTTCCGAACTAATAAGAACTGCCCATTAGGCAGTTCATAGTAAAATTTTGCTTTCCTTTTTAAATTGTCAAATCATATTTTATTTAACTACTTAATTTCTTGACATCATCTTAGCCTCTCTGTTAATTTAGGATGCTGGCTAATAGGAAGCCCTTTGCAAAGCAAATAGTTGTCTACCTCTCCTACTTTTGAGAAATGTAAGAGAGACTAGTCTGATTTAAAAGGACTTTGACCTTTACCTATTCCAGCTTCATTTTTACCTGCTGGCCTTTTGGAATCTCCAAGGTCTATCCCTCACGTCTTCCCTAGAACCTGTCTTGTTTCACGGAACCTGCCTTTCTTCTTTGTCTTTTTAATCTGCATTCAGTTGCTTTGTTTTGAGGTATTCTTGTTGACCTCAGATCTCTAGCAAGATCTTTAAGCAGAATTCTGGAAACAGCAGAGATCATTGAAGCAGTTCCAATTCAAGACTAAAAAATCATAACATACTCTTAAGGCACAGTGTTGCAGTGTTTATATTTAAAGAAAATATGGTCACTTCCGATTTTCTTTTCTATATGAATTGCATATAAAGAAGCACTTAATCATCACAAGATTCACTTATACGCTCTGTGGGGCTCATGCACTCCATGTGCAGATTAGAAAGTAGACTAATTTTTCTTTCCTTCCAAATTATTAAAACAGGTAATGCACTTTTATTAATGTTAGAGCCAACTGAAATAATTCTGGAAAATTAATGCTCCAAATGAATGCAATTTCAGAGCTCAGTGAGTACATTATAGGCTTATTATTCTCACTCTGCATGGGATGTTACATTCAGCAGTTTTGATTTCCATAGGAGACTAGCGATAATTTCTCTATCTTTACCGCATGATAACCTGGTATCCTGGCCCTTTCCCCAAAATAAAAAGGAATCATGGTAACTTAGAATGTTACAATCTTTCAGGAGAAATTGAAACTATCAGAGGGCAATGGAAAACAATTGTGGCTGTTAAATTTTCTGACATAAGCCGGAGGTATAGCATGTAGTCGCTCCCTTGTTTATGTCTTTCTCTCTCACACACATACAAATATGAAACAATACACACACACATATCAAACATTTATAAAGTCTGATGAAGGGGTTTTGGTGCAAGGAATCAAGAGGCTTGACACAAAGTCTATGTGAAGGAACTGAGGAGCTCTCAGGGAGTCCTCCCAAGCCAACCTCAGGTCTGTCTTTATTATCATAAAGCAAGAAAAAGTAGTTAACAGTTACTTATCAGACACTAAAGTAGTTAAAAGTACTACTACTTATCAGTACTAAAAGGGGGGGGCATGGGAAGTGTCAGACAGAATGTCTCCAACTTGTTTTTGCATAACCGCAGACCTTAAGCAAGACCTCCGCCTTTGGCATCAAGAGATCTTGGGAATCTAGAGAACCTTTACCATGACCATTAGGCCTGGTATTCTCACACCTCACATAGACATTCTCCCTCAGCGGCCAGTTTTCTACCCTCCTGCACATACACAACTCACACACGCATGATTTTTTAGGCCTCTCAAGCAGAAAGCAGAATCGATGCTAAAGATCAGGGCACAATTTTCCCTACAGTCTGAGGCATATCTATGGTAAACACAGAAGAGACAGTATGTTTCCTTGTGGGGCTGGTTTTCTAGTAGATGAAACCAAAAGCACATGCAGAGGGATTGGCCTTCATTAGGAGGCAAGGCTCTCCTGAAGACGGAATGGTGGGAGATGAGGTTCAGTAGGTCCGTAATATGGCAGTAGGGAGAGGAGGGAATTCCCATTTGATTATTATTTTTCTCAAGAAAGTGTGAGGTGAGAAAATAAGCTCAGGGTAAAGAGGAAGAATCCAAGTAAGGCGGTCTAAAGAGAGAAAAGAAGGGGTAACTCTTAGGAGACTTGAATACTAGAGTTACCGAGCACTGCTAAGAATCTATTGAAATTTGAGCTAAGGAAGATAAAGTGAAGGAAATCTGCCTGGTTTTGTTGTCCTCTCTTGAAAAGTTAAGTGGGTGGGCAAATATTTGGTTTAGATAGGTTAGTAGCTTTTCAAGGGGAATACAATGGAGGGAGATGGAACAAGGAACGAGAGGGAATTTTCAAGGAAGTGCATCTAAAGAAGGACCAATGGGATTAGGCTGGCCAAGGGGAAAGTGATGAAAAGGGGAATGTTTGATAAACATGGATAGGAACAAGGGATTGGAGGCAATAGTTATTCTAGTGTAAGTTTAAAACAAAGAGCCTGGAAGAAAAGAAGGCTGTGGGAGTGCAATGTTTTGAGTTAGTGGAGTTTTGAGGACTTGATTCAAGCAGATGTGAAATGGAAAAATATGTCAGTGGGGTTGGGAATGGGTCAAAGAACTTGGGGAGAATTTTTGGCACTATGGGTGTTGAAATTGCCACAATTGCCAACTTGCAGTTGGAATGTGAAGGAAGAATAAGAGCCGAGAGACAAGATCTTCAGTGAATGAGTTTGGCCTTGGTCCTCGCTATGTTCAAATGAATGAAAGGAGTGGCTGAGAGACGCAATGGAATAACAAGAAAATAGAGAAAGCCAGATGGTATGCTTGTCTCAAAGAGATAATCTTTTTTATACAAAGAGTAGGAGCATCAAGACCTAGAATTACAAATGGAAAGAAAGGGGAGATATCTATCCTGATATATCAGAGGAGAACAGTATAGCTTTGTGTGGAGTAGTGAGCTTCAACTGGTGTGCTGCCATAAGAGGGTCTTAGGTGTGCTATGAAAATCTTTAAAGATCATTACTTAAATTATTTTTGAAAGAAATTCAAAGCAGTAAGCATACTCATTTTGTTATTTTTTTTTGATCAACATAATTTCAGTGTGCCACAGAAGTTTACAAATACTTGTATGTGTGTGTGTATACATATCTAGATGGCCTTTTTATCATAGCTACATCCTTCCGGTTTTTAAAAATTTTGTAGATAACAATAACATTTTTCTAATGGAGATTTTTTATTTCTCAAACAAAAACTTCAACAGTTTCTTTTTTAAAAATTGTTGGGGATTCATTGAGGATACAAGAACAACAATTTCAATAATAGTTATCAGGGGGTGGCACCTGTGGCTCAAGGAGTAGGGCGCTGGACACATATACCAGAGGCGGTGGGTTTAAACCTAGCCCAGGCCAAAAAAAACTGCAAAAAATAATAATAATAGTTATCAGGTATATTTGTAGACTAAGACTATGTAGTCTAATCTTTTAGGGTCTTTTTAAATGTTTTTATTAAGTCATAAACACATAGATCATGTATACATTAATGCATTTATGGGGTACAATGTGTTGATTTCATATAGAATTAGGAATGCTTACTTACATCACACTGGTTAATATATACCTCATCTCGTTTACTTAGCTATTGTGTTAAGACATTTATACTCTATACTAATAGATGTACCCTTGCATTATGCACCATAGGTCTTATTGTAAAAGGTAGAGCCAACAATGCCCTAGGTACCACAAAACACTTTAAAAATTATGCATATTTATCTACTAAGTGGAGGTCTTTACATCTCTGCTGATATAAACCAGTAGTTTTAAACTCAGAACTAAGGACCTTTATGGACATTGCTGCTTTGAGAACCATTCTGAAAGATTATTGAGGTGAGGGGGGATGTCAAACAAGTTGATGTCTGGACCCATTCCATTCATATTTAACCACAATAGCTCTGTATTTCCTTTATATATTGAGTTTCTCTGCTCTATTTTAAGAAAGCTTTACTCTATTTCAAAAACTAAGCTTGGAAATTTTAGACCAGAGTGATCAGTCTCAGAAGATGCCACTTATCTGTGTAGAGTCTGACCTACAGCCTTTACTCTGTTACCTGGAGCTGTCATACTTCATTTCTCATGACTGTAATTTCTTTATTTATAAACTGGTGATTATAATGTTTGCCCAGGGCTGTTGAGAGGTCTGAGATAATACACGGAAAAGCATTTTGTTTGATATATATGTAATGGTTTTTAATCATTGACCACTGGTGCATCCTTTGAAATCTTTCTTATTTGTAGACTATGGGGTAGAAATAATTCCAAATCAAATTTTGACCAAAAGTCATCTTTTCGATAATGTTTTAAAGCTATCTTTGATTTTTTGTTAAATATCCACATATGAAATGGTAAGATAAAGAACATTGAGCTCTTTTTCTGAACTATTACTGGAAAAATGATTTATTATGTTGTTCAAATATTCCTTGTATAAGCATTCATATTACAGTTCTTGCAGTACCAGGAAAAAGGTTTGCCCCTTATGAAGAAAGGATAGGTTTCTTTTGATCATGTGATATATGCTATTGTGTTTTGCTTTTTACTTTAACTGCCTGAAAATTCAGAACAAAATCAAATGTTCTGCCATGGTATCCAGGGTCTTGATATGCTATGCTAAGATTCATTCTCTGTCTCTTTCTCTCTCCTTTCAATATTTTTCTCTCTCCTTCTCTGTAGACACACATACATACAATTTCAATATCTTTCCCTGGCAATGTTATCATAAAGAAGTCACATACTTTCATCTTCTCCCATTATTTTTGAAAATAAAACTATTTTAAATTAACTTGACCTATTACATAGTTTTTCAATCCATGCAAAGATAATGCTCTCCCCCTTCCTTCTTTCTTTATATAATTTATCAAGATATACTTTGTTGAGCTATTTAATATACCTTTCTCATCATTTACTTACTTGTTCAGAAACTTATTCTATTGACATCCAACTGTGTGTGCATGTGCAGGTGAATGTAGGTCATTACAAAAGTTTTGAGATACACAAAAATCAAAAACCATAAAATCTGCTCAGTTGGAAACAAACGAGCCCTCCCAGCAACACCAATAAGCCGAGCAAGTTGAAACTTTAATGGGTGAATCGGAAAGGATGCTGTAGACTGTGTTTCTTGCAAGGGAAATAATGGACCACAACACAGTCTGTCTCAGAACTTTTGTAGTGACCCATGTATATGCTCTCTAACAAGTATTGGCAAATTGTAGCCTAAGGGGATTTTTCTATAAATAAAATCTTAGTGGAAATAAAAATAAATAGCCACACCCATTTAATTACATATGTTCTGTGATTGCATTGGCACTGTAAGAACAGAGCTAAGTACAGCCCTTACTGCCCTCAAAGTCTAAAATATTTACTATCTGGCTCATTGCAAAAGAGTTTTGCTAGCTCTAACCTATAGGCAGTTGTTGGTGTATATATACTTTCATTCCTGGAAATACTGAAAAACAATTGCTAGTCACCTGATTAGAAAGTAACTGCTGGATCCTAGTCTCCATCACATATGTGCTATCAAGTAAAGTTGTTTCTCATTGAGCAGATGGTGTGGTGTTGGTGGAGTGGGCTACTATGTCTAGTTCTTCCAGGGTTGGACTGGAAAGGGCTGTGGTTGAGGGGATTAATTGTAGTGGCACTGTTGGAAGTACAGATGATTGCCTTGAGATAGCTGGTAAAAACGATAGCAATAAAAGTAGCTAGTACTATTTTTGAGCACTTACTCCCATAGGTTAGATGTGGTCTCAAATACTATATAAACATGTGTTTATTCAGTCCTCAAAACAATCACATGACACATCTAGCATTTCAGTATCTGCAGTTTGGACATAAGGAAATGGAAGCTCAAGGTGATTCTGTGCCTTGCCCATGGTCACATAGCAAGTTAATAACAGAAATAAGATTCAAACCTGTATATGTCTTGCTTTCAGAACTTAAGCTCTCCCCTACTGAGTAATACTATCTTTCTGATTTGGGGCCTTTGCTCAGACTCTCTGAATGTTCCTATTCCATTATTATAATTATCATCTTCATTTATTCCCTGTATCTATAACACATACAGGGAGGGACTCTCTAATATTCATCTGGGTATATCTAGTACCTACCACAGGGTCTTTTGAATAAAATGCTTTGTGAATGAATACATGAGATTTTTTTTTTTTCCTGGAGTAATATGGGCTTAACCTGGCTGAAGTAAAACTTACCTCCCTGCTCCTATCACAGGCAAAGGAAGGAGGAGAGTGGCTTGGGAAAGTTCAGAGGGAAAGGGTTTCCAATCATGAAATACATTATGGGTCTTCAAAAAAATTTTTCTAGTGTAAGAAAATTTCTGCCCATAACTTACGTAATTGGAAGCTATTCCCTTATTAACATAATATTATTTATTATATCTGCAACCCTTATGCTAATTAAACAGAATTCTAGAAAATGAAAATAAACTTGTCATAATAATGAATATTTTGGTCAGCTTTACATTGGAATTATAAACTATTTCCAATTGTATTTTCCCTCATAGCAATTTGCATATGCAACCATAATACAGTCACCTGGTCAATGATATTCTCATACAAAGACAACACTCAGTTTAGAAACATATTTCCAAATGTCACCATTCATAAGATTATATATTTGATTTGAATGTCAGTATTTTCTCAGGTACTGGCAAGAAATAAGAAATAGTTATGTTTTTTAATAAATTCACAAATTTGAACAAAACAGTTCAGGAATATATAAACCCGTATGCCACATCATTTTTAACTGATTACGTGACTGGTATACATCTGGTTCAATGAAACCTTATCTATGAAAAGGAATTAAAACCAGGTTTTAATCCACTCATTTTAGACACAACATACTTATTTGACATAGTTTCTAGGCACTGTAAATTGCTTCTAAACTTTCAGTTGGAAAATAACTGTCAGTATCTTTTCTACAGAAGCTCATTGAAAAAAAAAGAAAGCATCAAGTCAAAAAACATGAAAAAGAGCAGAGATTATGGAGAAAAGTAAGAAACCTTCTAGTCACATCTACAAAAAATAGATTTGTTTCCTGAATCTACTTCTTTCAAAGGAATAGAATATGAATAAATGCCCTAGATTTTGCTAATGCTTTCTTATGACCCCCAAACCAATTCTTGAAATATATATTCTAATAAAGAATATTAAGTAAAGTGGTCATTAAATATTTGAAGTGTATTTCAAATAAAAATTAATATTCTTGGCTTTTTCTTAAATGGTAAGGGAATTGCTCTTAATAGAATATTCTGAATTGCAAGCAATTTTACTTTGTCAAATGCTACTTTTAATATGCTCTAATAATAGACATTAAGCCTATTTTATTCTGTAAAATGTAAGTACCATTAAAATTAAATATATTTCCAAGCATTAAAAAAACTCATTGTCTATACGTTCATAGTTATTAAAGATACTTTATAGCTTATTTTTGTTTTAAGCAACATGAAAAATTTTGTGCAATATTTTCATTAGCATATTCTTGCTAGAGTCACCAGATCTAATCTCAGAAATCAGTTTTTTTTAATGTAACAAACCAATTCAGTACTCTCATTCTGCAGTGGTTGTTGACTTTTACAAATAGCCTTAATAAAAAAGAGTCACCCAAAGAGTGACTCATCTAGGCACACAATCAGTTAAAACACTGCAGAGAACACAGCATGGGCTGAGACAAAGCTAAATTGGGGACAGTGGCTTCTGATTAGACATGAACAAATGGCTGAAGCTAGATCCAGCTACACATATTTCATTACAAAAAGCAAACACAACATTTTCTCATCCTTTTATGATTAATATATTTTAAAATAAATTTGAACAGAGCAAAACAAATACATTGTCAGAGTGAGGAGAGGTTTTGTAGTGGTATGGAGCATTGGAGGCAGGTGGCTTCGTGCCGGAGTGTGGGCCCTGAACCAGATGAAAAGTACCTAGTCACCTGACAATGAAAAACAATGCTGTATGAACTGAGGCATAATGTAGACCATGAATTTATCAACCTCAATAAAATCCTCAGATTCTTTACATCAATGTATATTTAACCTTCGTTGAGGAAGACAGTACCACCCCCACTGTCTTCCTCAACGAAAACAAAAGAAAAAGCCACATCGTGCCTTTTGTGATGATCCCATACTTGTAATATTTACTAGTGGCACCAGTTCCCTGAATTATACAATCTTAGACATGCATCATCTTGGACTTATCTTTTCCCTCCTATCCTTTTATTCATAAAACCCTATCACTTTCCCATAAGACTGTTAAGGCAGTAGACATTAGTGTCTAACTTGACTGGTGTTGGAGGCAGGTGTGCATCATTTGAATCCAACTTGAACCTCTTAGTACCAGTGAGACTTTGAGCAGATTGCTAAATGTCACCTTGGTCATTTGTAGACTTGAGATAACAATACCCAAAGCACAGGGTTATTCTAAAAGTGTGAAATAAAATATTGCTTGCCCCAAATTGCAGAGCCAGATGCAAAGAAGTCACTCAGTGATACGTATACTGACAACATACCTGCTTTTTCCTTCTGATCTCCTTCTAGGCTCTATATCCCTCTCATACATACACCTGACCAGCCTTCCTTTAACCAGGAATCTATTACTGTTTGGACAAGGTTAAGTAGAGATCCCTAAAAATTCATGTCCCCCTGGAATCTGTGAACATGACCTTATTTGGGAACAGTCTTTGTAGATGTAATTAGTTACAATAAGTTGGCACTGGATTAGAGTGGGCTATAAATCCAATGCCTAATGTCCTTATAAGAAGAGGGAATATACACATCAGGTGCAGAGAGCAGAATGCCATGTGAAGACGGAGGTCAAGATTGGGATGATGCTTCTTTAAGCCAAATATAATAACTCTAAGGATTGCTAGCAACCATCAGAATCTAGGAGAGAAACATGGAACAGATTTTCCCTAGAGCCTTTAGAAAGAGCATGAGCGTGCCAAAACCTCAATATTGGACTCTTATCCTCTAGAATTGTGAGAGAATCAATTTTTGTTGTTTTAAGCAATGCAGTTTATGGTATTTTATTACAGCAGCCTAGGGAAACTCATACACTCTCCTTCCAGTGAATCAATATAATTTAATTTTCCCTTTACCTCAGCTCCTACTCCCAATTTTCTTTATCTGATCAAAATAACAACTTCCAGAAAAAATAGAAAAACAAAATGAATATATTGGATAGTGGGAATTGTGTAGCCATTATAAGAAAGACACTTAAGGATGAGGTAGGGACAGGAAAGTTCTGATTGGTTTATGTTGGAACCCTAGCCTTTTAAAAATACACTTTGTGTTCCCAGCTCTAACTATGGAGAATTATGCAAAATGAAACATACTTGACCTTTGAACAACAGGGGTTTGAACTGCATGAACCCATTTATACATGGATTTTTAATCAATAAATGTATTGGTAAATCTGGGGGAGGTTTGCCACAATTTGAAAAAACTCAAAGACTAACTATGTAGCCTATGTAGTAATTTTTAGACATGTAAAAAATTAAGCAAAGGTTAGGTATATACTGAAAGCATAACATATACATAGATGCTAATCTGTTTTATCATTTACCACCATAAAATACACACAAATCTATTATAAAAGTTAAAATTTATCAAAATTGATACACACAAATGCAGACTACTTGGTGCCATTCACAGTTGAGAGAAATGTTAGCAAATGTAAAGAAGCAGTGTTACATCATAACTCTGTGAAATTAACTATAGCAATGAACTACCATAATAATTTTGTAACTACTTTTCTGTTGCTATTGAACTCAAGTGTTGTAGCCACATAAAATGCCTGGCATTCATTATCTCCATGTAAAAAGAGATTTACTCCATTTCTCCAGTAAATTGCTGATCACAGTAAAAAGTGATCTCTCACAATTTTCATGTATTTTTCATCATGTTTAGTGCAATATCAGAAACTTTCGAATAACACCATGGAACCCACATGAAGTGCTACTATTGATGCCAGAAGTATTCTCAAGAAGCAGAGAAAAGTCATGACATTATTAAGAAAAAGTTGAGTTGCTTCCCATACACCTTAAATTGAGGTCTGACACTATGGTTGTTTACCATATTAGACAGATAATTCATCTTGTAAATAGATGACATAATTTTGAGGTCCCCATAAATGAATATAGTTCTGTAAACGTATTTTCTCTTCTTTATGATTTACTTAATAACATTTTCTGTTCTCTAGCCTACTTTAAGAATATGGTATATAATACATACAACATACAAAATAAATGTTAATTGGCTTTTTGTTAGTTAACAATAGCCTACTGGTATATTTTTGAGGAGAGTTATTTGTGGATTTTTGACTCTGTGGGGGTCAGCACCCTCACCCCCTGTCTAACACCAGTGGTTCTCAACCTGTGGATCGCACCCCCTTTTTAACAACGAAAATACATTGCGGCATTAGGAAGGTTGAGAACCACTGCCTTACACTATCTGTCTGAGAAAACCAACTAGCTGATGATGGAAGGAAATTGAATCTGCTATTCAGAAAACCAGGACTTGAATAAGTAAGTGCGTTTCAAAATCTGTCATGCTTTCTTAGAACATTTAGAAAGTGACAGTACTGTATGGAACTCTGGTACACTGTGAGACTATTTTCCAAAGTAGTTGCACCATTTTACATTCTTTCCAGTGACAAGTGATGTTTCAAATTTCTCCCCATCCTCACCAACAACTTGCCATCATTTGAGTTTTTGAATATGGTTGAATATCTACTGGGTATGAAGAGGTAATCAGTGTGGTTTTGATTTATATTTCCCTAATGACTAATGATGTTGAGCATACTTTCATGATTTATTGCCATTTATATATCTTCTTTGGATAAATGTCTATTCAATTCCTTGACTGTTTTAATCGGATTATCTTTTCATTATTGAGTTATAAGAATTCTTTATCCTGTATAAAAATATATTTTCTCCCATTACATGGACTGTCTTTTGACTTGTTTGATGGTATAATTTTTAACAAAAGATTGTTTATTTTTTAAATTTTAGGATGTGAAATTTACCTCGATTTTTCTTTTGGAAGTTGTATTTTTGATGTCATATCTAAGCAAATATTGCTTAAATCAAGAAAATAATTTTTTTAGAGTTTTATCAGATTAGCTCTTATATATTTAGGTCTATGGTTCATTTGGCATATGGCATGAGTTAAGAGTCCAATTTCACTGTTTTTCCCATGGATATCAGCACTATTTGTTGAAAAGGTTAGTTTTCCCCCCACTTTATTTTCAGATGGTGGTTAATGGATTTGAAAAGATATGCTATGTAAAGTATAAGATGAAAATTAAAGAATAGTGCTACAGGATTTAAAGATTCTATTAGGAACAATATAAAAATATTATTATTTTGAGCTTAAGTTTTAGGCCACTTAATATAACATAATAGAAATGTGATATGAATTATTAGAATAAGAGTTGAAACTGCCTCAACATTATAAGAAAGTAAAAATAACCAATTTATTCATTTAACCTCTGATATCATAAAAGTATTGTTTTAATGAAGAACTGAAGTGAGATATGAACAAACTATAACATACTGCTAAGAACAATGCTAATTCTAGAAGTGCTTTGCATATAGTTAAAGAGATAGATTTTTTTTAATTTTAGTGTTAAATGATACCTAATTAAAAACCCTTTCCAGAAGGAAACTTAAGGCCTAAGTAGCTTCATTAGGACAAGGAAATGAAACTGGCTGAGTTTCTCATTTTCATAACTTTTCACTTGAGGACAGGTCTCAGGCAAGTCCTGAGCATCAAAAACTCAGATAAAAGGCATAATTTATTGGATGATTAAATCAGAGAAGTTGAGTGTAATCAGGCATGCCAGTAGTCCAAGCTACTCAGGAGGCTGAAGGGGGAGGATTGTTTGAGCTTAGGAATTTGAGTCTAACCTGGGCAACATAGTGAGACCCCATCTCTTAAAAAAAAAAAGATAAATTATAGTTTAGGATAACCACAATAGCTTAAAGTATTTTTAAAGTAAAAATTAAGATCTTGAAAAGAAGACAGCCATAGAGGGTAAGGCCCAAATTCTACATATAATCTCTGTACAAATTTCTGACTGATCTGTGCTATATATGTACAAGACAGACTATAAGCAGACTGGCTACAGCTAAAAGAAGTGATGGATTTCAGCTACTGCCTATCACAAAAAAAGTTAAGTTTGGAATTTGAGTCTAACAAAGTTTATTGCTTGCTTAAAGCAAAAGAAGTCAACACTTTCAGGGGAACATGACAGATTTCATAGTCTATTAAGTGGTATCACTAATAATGTGGAGATGCAATTCAAAATTACTAGACATGCAAAGATACAGAAATTCCTATAATTGTATTCAATGAAATGAAGGCAAATATTCTCAAAATGAATGTACAAAAAGGAAATTTCAACATGGGAATAACTATTTAAAAACAAATAGAATTCCAGAGCTGAAAAATAAAAATAACAGAACATTAGAAATGACATAAAGAGAGTACATTCAAAGATAAATCAATAGGAATTTTCTAATATTAGTTACCTATAAGATAATATAGCAATATAGCTAATCTAATTATGTAGATAAGGAGACCTACATACAGTATAGAAGGAATAGTAAAAAAAAAATCTAAAAGAATTTCAAGAAATTTCTGACCCTATAGTCTTCTCTTTCAAAGTTGTTTTAGCTATTCTACTTCCTTTCCATGTAAACTTTAGCATTATCTTGTGTATATACACACAAGAAAAATCTTGTTAATATTTTGACAGAAATTGTATTAAACTTGCATATCAATTTGAGGAGAATTAACGTTTGCTATGTTGAGTCTTCTAACTTACTAACATGGTACTTCTCTGCATTTATTTAGATCTTTTTTATTTCTTTCATCAGGGTTATGTAGTATTTAGCATACGAATTCTGTATATTTATGATTACACATACATAAGTGTATACATAAGTATATATGTAAATATTTCATTTTTGAGAAGATGGCAGTCATATTTTGTTTTAAATTTCAGTTTCTGCATACCTATTACTAGTCTATACAAATACAACTTATTTTAATTTGTTGGTCTTTTATTCAATGACCTCATTGAAGTGAATTATTAATTATAGTAGTTTTGGTTTTTTGTAGATTCCTTGGGATTGTCTACATAGACAATTATGTCATCTGTAAATAGGAACAGTTTTACTATTTTCTTCCAAACTTCATCACCTTACATATCCATTTATCATCTCATTTTGCTGTCTATGACTTCCATTACTATGCTGAATAAAAGTGATGAGAAAGGACATTCTTTCCTTATTTCCAAGGAAGAAAACATTCAGTATTTCACCATTAAGTATGATATTAGTGAAGTAGGCTGGAAGATGGTGGCGGAGATGGTCCCGAAGCCCATCTCTCCCCGGTCAGCAGGTGAGAGGGTGGGAGCTCTGGATCTTTCCCCATGTGAACTATTGGAGTGGACGGGCATCTGGTGACACACAGAGATTGGGAGGATTGGCGTGTTTGAAATATAGTTCTTAACCGTGGAAACTGCTGCCGACCGTTTCCCCCTGCCCGGCAGAGGGGCAGCCAGCCCCTCCCACAGGGAGGACAGCAGGTCCCAACCCACAAGCTATAATCGGAGAAATTTCCACTGAAGCGTGGAACTCAGAGTTTGATGATCAGAAAGGGGCGCTGCTGGGAAGCACGGAGACCCAGGCAGCCCTGGCGTGAGCCGAGGGGTCCAGACTCTGTCGGACTAACACATTGGAATGTCCAAAATGGCGAGTGCCTTTTCCCCAGATCAATGAGAGAGAGAAAGAATGGGTAACCAGCCAGCGTTACACTAGGCGGGGACCATAGTGAAGCCTGAGAGGGGCGGAAAAGACACTTTGAGCTGTGGAAGCTGTGGAAGTTGGCGAGGAGGGCCCCCGGGCACTTCGGCTGGAGAATAACTGAAGTTCAAGTTCCCACCAACAGCCCCGCAAAGCCCCCTCCCCTCCAGCCTTCACGGGGCTGGGAGCGGCTGCGAGCCGCGGCCATAGCAACCGCCACCACGGGTGCTGCTGCGGTCGCTATGAAACCTCCGCCCTGCGAATAGTGACACACAGCCGCGGACCCTGAGATCTGCAGCGACCGCATGGCCCCTCCCCTCCAGCCTTCACGACCGCTGGGAGAAGCTGCGACCCGTGGCCATAGCTGCCATAGCAACCGCCGCTGCTTGTGCTACCGCAGTCGGATGCTCCAAACCCGCTGCTACTGTGAGTGTGGTGCCCCCGCCCCGCACATAGTGTCACCCCCCCCCCCGCCGACACCGCCGCGGCCACCGAGATCTGCAGCGACCGTGAGGCCCCTCCCCAGCAGTCTCCACGAGCCCTGCTCCCACACTCCCCTCTCACAGCCGATCGTTGTTGCCAGACTGGACTGCAATTCTATATACATATAAGAATAATAATACTTTTGAGATTTTTTTTTTTTGAATATCCTTTTCTTGGAGGCGCTATTGACAAATAACTCTTTACTCCACTTTCTTTTTTTAGACTATTTTTATTACCTCCTATTCGCAACTGAACATTCTTCTTCCTCTCACACATTAATTTCTTTGTTCTCTCTCCCCCTCCTCTCCCTCCCTTCTTATAGCTTCTAAGAGTGCTTATATCATATTTGCTAGAGCCTTTTCTTCTTCGCTATTCTCAAGTATCTTATAAGAAGCATTTTAATTGTAGAATTCCTTTTTCTTCTTTCTTCTTAGCTGTTGTTCTGTGATTGGCTGTTTGTTATGTTTTGTTTGTATGTCAATGTTTTTGACTGCAGGTGCATCTGTGGGCTTAGGCATCTGGTAGCCTTTCTACGAATGTATTAGCCCATTTGCTATTAATGTGATTGGTGTTATAAATGTTTTCCTTGCCACCTTGATACTTCAGTTCACCCCCTGCCCAGGATTGAAAGTCTAGAATTCCAACTCATCCACAACCCAGACTGAATGCATTTACAATTGGACTTGAACTCTTGAACTGTACAGGCTATAGTCACCACACCAGTACCTTGGTGGAGGGCTGGTCAACCACAACCGTAGAAGTCTCCAGTCCAATCTCACTCTCCTGCTCATATAGCTAAAAACTGAAAAACAAACATGGGGTGGAACCAGCGGAAAAACTCTGGCAACATG
>CAUYON010168133.1:0-16748 GCA_963573935.1 Arctocebus calabarensis
CCATTTGCTGTTCTCAGTCCTCAGTTCAGACCTCGTTGGTCCTTCCCGGCTGGGAGGGGTCTGACTCAGCTCCCGCCCCCCCCCCCCCCACCCCGGGCAGCCTCGAGCGTGTCTCCACCCAACTAATCTTCCTTCCTTAACCTCGACTTCTACCCTCTTCTCAGAAATGCTTGGGGACTTGCTCCAGCGTGCTAATTTCAGTCTTGCCTTTTTTAGCAGGGTGATATTCAGGTTTAATGATTGTGCTGCAGCCGCCCTCCAGCCTTATGCTATACTCAAAAATGGATGTGCTTCAAGAACCCTTAGAGACCTGCCATGTGCTCCCTTGCCAGGCGTCCCTCTCCCCAACAATAGACTTCATCTTAAAAAAAAAAAAAGACCTAGAGAATCAGTGGATGAGCTACTCTTTGTGAGGTCCTTTCCTAACACTTCCTAGTTGAAAGTAAGTTACTTTCCGTGTAGTTGAATGTTACCTTGTTACACGGTTCACCCTGGGGTCCCACAGACCGCGTGCAGATTATTTGAGGACTGTTTTGCTTATCCGTGGTGTGGGCTATCTTGAAAAGTATGCACAGACTTTTTTTTCTTTTTTGCTCTTCAGCTGTCCTTAGTGTTTGTGTATTTAATATGTGGCCTAAGACAAATCTTACCCTTCCAGTGTGTTTCAGAAAAGAAAAAAAAAGTTGGATCCTCTTGGCAGAGGATGGACATTTCTGAGAGATTGATTTTGGTTTTACTAAGCAAGAACTTTCTAAGAAATAGAGCTGTCCTGAATGTAGTAATCAATCTTGAGAAATAATGAAATTCTCCTTACTGGAAGTACTCAGGAAGAAGTTGAATAACTGATTACCTATTAGGAGATTCCTGCATGGGAAGGAAGCTGGGACTTAAAGTAATGCAAGTTAATATTCTGTGGACTGACTGAGCACTCACTCCAGCTCCAGCCGGTTAAGCAGGGGGAGCAGGTGCCATTCCCCTAACAGATGAGGAAACCTGGGTTTGGAAGGAGTGTCAAATCAGAATTAGAATCTGGATCTCTGTGACTTTCCAGGGTTTATTAGCATTCATTATATCATACTAGAACTCTTTTAACCTATTTTATTTAATTGATTAATGAATGTTAGTGGTTTATTATTGTATAGTATGCTCACATAGGTCTTTGGTCCTGAAGACTGCCATCCCTTTCTCCTTTTGTGGGGTGGGATGACGTTTTATTTCTGTCCTACGGCGTGTTTACACATGCACACTGCTGCTTTGGGTTCTTGCAAGTTACCTACATGCTTTATCTGCCCCACTAGCTTTTGAATGTCTTGAGAGCACGGCTGTGGCTTCTTCTTCTTTCTTTGTCTCTTCCATTCCAATAAGACCTTGCCTATTCTTGGCATTTATTAAGTAATTTTCTAGGAATGAATTGAAATGTTTGCATCTCAAGTTCATATCAGCTGTTAAATACCTTTATGGAAAAAAAAATGGCTGTAAAATTCAACCAGAATTAAAATGATTTTAAGTAGTATCTGTCTAGCCTTTTTTAAGTTATCATCTGCTTCCTGAAAACATGTTTATTTATTAATGGATTGGTGTTGATTTAGAAAATTTAGTTTCAGCTGATCATCTAGTTAATTCTAGGACTCTGTAAAGTTTTACAAAAGTAAGAAAAGATCAAAAGCATTAAATAATGTCCCACTATAACAGATATGTAATACAGTTCTGATCAGAGATGTACAAGAAATGCAAGTTTTTTTGTTTTGCTTTGGGACAGAGTCTCAGTCACCCTGGGTAGAGTGCTATGGTGTCATAGCTCCCAGCAACCTCAAACTCTTGGGTTCAAGCAATCCTATTCTCAGCCTCCCAGGTAGCTAGGACTACAGGTGTCTGCCACAACCAACACCCAGCTAGTTTTTTTCTTTTTAATAGAGATGGGATTTCATTTTCCCCAGGCTGGTCTGGAACTCCTGAGCTTAAGGGATCCTCCTGCCCTGGCCTCCCAGAGTGCTAGAATTATAGGTATGAGCCACCCTGCCTGGCCAAGAAGTGTGAGTCTTTTATTTTTATATTTTTATTTTTTTTCCCCTCACCCTCGTACCCCAGCTTTTCCCAGCTCCAGAAGAGAAGGCCAAGTGAATCATTTAATGTGAACGGAAGCCAGAGCATTTGGTTCACTGGTGGGGGAAGAGTAGCGAGTGGTCTTTCCTGTCTTCCTCTGCTGCCGTCCTGCCCCAGCCACAGGCTCAGAAATGGGCTTCCATTCACCCTGCCCTGCTTAAACTCCTGGGCTCACTTGACCTAGTTGACAGTCTCCTTCCAAAATGGAACTGAAATGCTGGTTCACAAAGTTGATTCTAGTGATCTAGTCCTCCATCATTTAACTCAGTATTAGAGGTTTATTTTAAAACAACAGCTAGTTGAGGTTAAGTAATTTTGAGATAGAGAGTGAGATTATTGAGGCATCTCAGCAGTTCTGGTCATCTTGTGATTTTAAAAGGTAGAAAATTGCCATCAGTATAGCTATCAATACCCTTTTAAGGCAGCTAGGAAAGAAAATCCAGTCATGCAAAATAAAGGCCCCAGTGGTGGTCTAGTAACCACCTGTAAGTGGTCTCAAGAATGCTTATTTTTAAAACTAGAGGTGTGGGCCGGGTGTGGTGGCTCACATCTGTAATCCTAGCACTCTGGGAGGCTGAGATGGATGGATTGTCTGAGCTCAGGAGTTCCAGACAAGCCCGAACAAGAGTGAGACCCTGTCTCTAAAAAGTAGCTGGGTGTTGTGGCAGACACCTGTGGTCCCAGCTACTCTGAAGGCTGAGGCAAGAGGATGGCTTGAGCCCAAGAGTTTGAGGTTGCTATAAGCAATGATGCCACAGCACTCTACCTGGGGTGAAAAATTGAGACTCTGTCTCTAGAATGAAATAAAACTAGAGGTATGGAGGGAAGGGATGTGTGTAATATACTGTGTTCTTTTTCCCTTTAATATTTTAACGTGTTCTTGGTCTGGTTTGTTATAGTTAGGCATTTATTCCAATCTTCTTTATTATAGCAAAATATAATTGTCTTGTTTTAATTATATTTTCATGTAAATTTTTGATATGGCTCAAGTATTTTTTCCTCTCTGTGGTCCTGTAAAATATTGAAATATTTTTCTTTTATGTGTTTTTAAACTGTATAAGTGTCATTGGCTTTTTTTGGTCCAATTGGTGGAGGTAAAAAATGATCAAAATACAGTTAACAGGTATATGAGCAGGAGTTCAGCATTGCTGAGTACCTGATTTCAACTGATTTGCTTTACAACTACATGCGGTAGATCTTTCAAGAGGGTAGGACATTTAAATTTAACCTTTTTAATGCTACTACCAGAGTTGACTGCTGAAAATGGAGGGGGTATTGTAAAGGGAGGCAGCAACTTCTATTAGGACTTTCTACATTGTGTATTTATTTTCTCTGTAATCAGGCTCAAAAGAAGTTGGGGGAATTCACTCTAAAGTTACAGTCCTGATTAAACCTCAAATTACAAATCCGTGAAAAAAAGCTGCTGTCAATTACTTGGATCCTTCCTTTTATGCAGTTGGTGTGTCTGGTGACTTTAAGTTTTTTTTCTTAATCATTCCCTGAGCAGAGTACATAATACAGAAAGCATAAGTTCCTTTAGTTGAGGGAGATTGGATAAATTTAATAAAAGTAATTTGAAATTTATTGTATATTCTAGAAGTCCAAAAGTACACTAGTTGTATAGCACTGTTAATAAAGCCACAGATTCCTATTTCCTGACCCAGTATAAGTTCTTGTTATTGTATTTTTACTTTACTGTTTTTTGGTATTTTCTTTCTTTCTTTCTTTTTTTTTTTGAGGGGGGGGAGATACATTCTCACTCTATCCCCCTGGGTAGAGTGCCTTGGTATCACATCTCACAGCAACCTCAAAATTTGGGGCTCAAGTGATTCTCTTGCCTCAGCCTCCTGAGTAGCTGGGACTACAGGTGCCTGTCACAACACCCGGCTATTTTTAGAGATGGGGTCTCGCTCTTGCTCAGGCTGGTCTGGAACTCGTGAGATCAGGCAGTCCACTTGCCTCAGCCTTCCAAAATGCTAGGATTATAGGCATGAGCCACCTTGCTCATCCTAAGTATTCACTTAAATTAAAATATGGCCAGGTACAGTGACTCACACCTGTAATCTTAGCACTTTGGGAGGCTGAGGCAGGAGCTTCCCTTGAGCCCAGGAGTTTGATAACAGCCTGGGCAACATGGTGAGACGCCATCTGTATAAAAATTTTAAAAATCAGCCAAGTGGATGGGCATGGTGGCTCACGGCTATAATCCCAACACTCTGAGAGGTTGACGGGTGGATTGCCTGAGCTTAAGAGTTCGAGACCAGCCTGAGCAAGAGCAAGACCGGGTCTCTTAAAAAATAGCCTGGTGTGGTGGCAGGCACCTATAGTCCCAGCTATTTGGGAGGCTGAGGCAAGAGGATCACTTGCGCCCAACAGTCTGAGGTTGCTGTGAGCTATGATGCTATATCACTCAACTGAGGGCGACAAAGTGAGACTAACAACAACAACAAATTAGCCAGGTGTAGTGGTACATGCTTGTAATCCTAGCTACTCAGTGGGAGGCCCAGGCAGGAGGATCACTTGAGCCTAGGAGTTCAAGACTGCACTGAGTTCTGATTGCACCACTGCACTGTAGCCTGACAGAGGAAGATCTTGTTTCTAAAAAAATGAAAATGCATTTTATAAAAAATGTTATTGCTAGATATATATTCTAATATGAATTAACAAGTAACAGAACTAGATAGCAGAGTAGTGCAGTGGAAGTGTGCTAACCCCAGAAGAAACAATGAATTAAACCAGCTGCAAAGAAAAACATAATCATAATAGTGAAAATGTCCAATACCATTATTTTATCTTTAATTTTAATGAAATCTTTTGAAATCAAGTTTACCTGTGGTGTCATCATTTAAATTGCATTTGTATTTTTTTTTTTTTTTTTAGGCAGAGCCTCAAGCTGTCACCCTAGATAGAGTGCTGAGGCATCACAGCTCACAGCAACCTCCAATTCCTGAGCTCAAGCGAGTCTCCTGCCTCCACCTCCCAAGTAGCTGGGACTACAGGCGCCCGCCACAACGCTTGGCCATTTTTTTTGGTTGCAGCCGTCAGTGTTGTTTGGCGGGCCCGAGCTGGATTCGAACCCACCAGCTCAGGTGTACGTGGCTGGCGCCTTAGCCCGCTGAGCCACAGGCGCCGAGCCCAAGTTGCATTTGTATTTTTATACATGTTTTTACAACTCCTGAGATAGCTTCACATCAGAAAGGTGGGAAGCTAATTCTGAGCATCTTTATCTTCAGATCTCACCCCTTGTTGAGCAACTTTGGTTTGTTTTTTCTTTTCTCTTTGCAGGAGCATCCTTCTTTTTCTTGGTAGCAAGCTGTAGATTTTGTTTCAGAGAAAACATTATCTGTAGTTCCATCCAGTGCAGATGGAGATTCTGATGCAGGTGTCTGTGTCAGTTTCAGTATGGTTACATTTTTTGTGTTCATTTGAACTTGAAGTAGAATAGGAATTTTTTTTCTTTGTTTTTAATTTTGAAAAAATAATTTTTCAATTTGGAATCAAAATTTCAACTTTCTGTAGAGAAAAATTTTATTTAGTAATTTTTTTTTTTTAATTACGAATTGTTGATCCTGCCCTCAAGGTATAAAATAAGTTGTATTTTAGATACTAAAATACTGAAATGGTGGTGTTTTTACCAAGAAAAACACTAGTATTTCAGCTTGGCCCCCTTTGCTCAGTGCTTAGGGCGCTGACCACATACGGTAGGGCAGGCGGGTTCGAACTCAGCCTGGGCCTGCTAAACAGTGACAACTACAACTTAAAAAGAGCCAGGTGTTGTGGCAAGAGCCTGTAGTCCTAGCTAATTGGGAGACTGAGGCAAGAAAATCGCTTAAGCCCAAGAGTTTGAGATTGCTGTGAGCTGTGATGTTACAGTGCTCTACAGAGGATGACATAGTGAGACTGTCTCAAAAAAAACAAAACCCCTAGTATTTTGCTACTTATTGTGGTAAAGCACCGTATAACTGGATAGTGGGATATCCAACTTGGTGTGGTATTTCACTGCATCTGAACGTCATGTGTGCATCTAACTACCCATTTCTGTGTGCTCCTGTTTTCTGCTGAACTCAGCTCAAGTGCTCCTCTTCCCTTGGCTTCCCAGGGTGTTAGGATTATAGGCGTGAGCCATCACTCCTGGCTTTAGCTATATGAACTTGGCAGAATTATTCAGTCTCATTTGGCCTCAGTTTCCCCTCATGTGTTAATTTGGGATGATAGTTCTGTAGATTTTTTCAGTATCAGGTAAACAAGGTCCATGAAAATACCTGGCCAGTAGCTCGGACATTAGGTGAAGCACCACAGGTGGTCAAGGTAAGAAGTCACTGAGCTACTGACTAGTTGCCATGTTTTTTTTTTTTGAGACAGTTCCTCAAGCTGTCACCCTGGGTAGAGTGCCATGGCATCACAGCTCATTGCAACCTCCAACTCCTGGGCTCAAGCGATTCTCCTGCCTCTGGCTCCCTAGTAGCTGGGACTACAGGTGCCCACCACAATGCCAGCTATTTTTTGATTGCAGGTGTCATTGTTTGGTGGGCCCAGGCTGGATTTGAACCTGCCAGCTTGCTTGAGCCACAGGCATTGAGCCTAGCTGCCATGTATTTTCATGTGCTCATAAAATGAGCCTTAGTCTTGGGCGGTACCTGTGGCTCAGTGGGTAGGGCGCTGGCCCCATATACTAAGGGTGGTGGGTTCAAACCTGACCCCGGCCAGATTGCAACAACAACAAAAAATAGCCGGGCATTGTGGAAGGCGCCTGTAGTCCCAGCTACTCAGGAGGCTGAGGCAAGAGAATCACCTGAGCCCGTGAGTTGGAGGTTATTGTGAGCTGTGACACCACAGCACTCTACCAAGGGCGATAAAGTGAGACTCTGTCTCTACAAAAAAAAAGAAAAAAAAATGAGCTTTATTCTTTAGGTAAGGAGGAAAAAATAAAAACAGAAATAAAAACTGTCTTATCTAAAGACTAAGGCTCATTTTATGAACTTTATCTGTTTGACTTATGCCTTGGAAATCTCATGTACTTGCAAAGATCTAGCTGATGAATTTGGGTTGCAGGGACCAGACGCACCAAGTCCTCACCTGACGTCCTCAGTAGGGTCAGCAGGTCCTTGTATGACATTTTTCTTCAAGGCACTTCATTATACGTTGGTGAAAAAAACAAATTGGTTTTGTTATACATCATTTTACTTGAAGTCTGTTTCCAAGAAAATCTATCCAGGATGTCCCATGAGGACTTACTGTCCTTGCTCGAGGCTGTCCCAGCATAGATTCTGGTGACCCATTTTTGATGATCTCCTGGAAGCCTTCATTTGAAATGCTTTTGTCACCTCAAATTGAACATGTCTGAAACCAAAGCCCTCGTACTTATTCCTCTTCCCCACATAACCTCTCACGAGTACTGATATTTTCCCCCTTAGCTGGAAAGAAAATCCCACCACCATGCTTGGTACCCCCACCCCAAAGGTCTGTTGAATTTGTTTCTTCATCATGTGCAGAATTCTTTCCTGTAATTTGTCTTCAACTGTGGTCTGGTACAGCTGACCTCCAACTGATTGGTACAGTGGATGTAGCCTCCACTCTGCGGGCCCTGATTTTTCATTGGTCACAGTGCCTTAGTCACATTTATGTCATATGCTCAGAAACTTTTAAGGCTTCCCCTCAGTCCATAGACATACAGGGTTTTAGGTCTGGGCCCAATTTATCTTTCTCATTTTGCCCCCACCGTTCATCTCAGGGTTTACTCCTTGTTCTCAGAACTCACCTGTGTCTTTCTCCTCGTCAGTCTAAGGAAGAGGTGAATGAGCAGATGGGCCGCTTCAGAGCGACTAGTAGTGAATCCCACTAAAACCTTCAAGGATTCTTAACAAGGTTAAGGTTGCCCCACAGGTGTGAATGCCTCCTGACGACCAGGTAGTGAGTGCAGAGCAGTCCTTTCCAGTGGGACCTGCCTGAAGCCACAAACAGCCTGTAAGAAATTGGGTCAAGAGGCTTTTGAAGTGGTACAGATCAGGGGTCTGTAATTGTGTGCATGTTAAAAAAAATCCAAAAAGGACAGAAGAATATAGAGGTAGAAGTTGTGTTTCTTTTCCTTCTATGCTAGAAAAAATTTATTGACCTCTGTTCTGATGATTCTGGTTCCTGTCCTGGGAGGACCCGAGAGTGACTTGACTCTTGAGAGCTGGTGTGCATTTACGGTGACGCCTGTCCTGTGTCCCTGGCTGCGCCGCTCCTCCCACACGCACAAGCGCACAGATGAAATACATGTACTTTTTCAACTTAAAATTATCTTAATGATTTTTCCACATTAGTATATATATGGAACATTCTTATTTTAGGTCCATAATATTCCATTTGGATCTACCTATTGAGTAACTAGTTTCCTATTGATGGAGCTTTAGTTGTTTTGTTTCCTTTTTAATTAGGACTGATAGTCTTACATTTATACATGTTTTAGAATACAGAGTGTCCTCCTCAGGCTTTGTTCCTATTCTTAAGTAGTAGTGTTTTGGCTATATTGGGCTAAAAAAAAATTATTAAAAAAAATTGAACACAGTTTTACTTTTTAAAATAATGGCTGCCAGAAAATATAGAACTGTGTTATGCGGCCCCTCTTGGGGCTTGTGTTATTTTGATTAGACAGCACTGTTGGCTTGTCCTTCAGGATGGAGGGGAAGTTTTGGTTTGGGAACTGGTATGTGATTAGACAGGGAGTGCTGGAGAATCACTGGTCTTGGTATAAAAAGCCCAATACAGTTTCTGAAACAGTGAAGTGACAGGATGAAATGAGTTTTAGGAAGATTAAGCAGGTCATATTAAGTGGTGCTACTGAAACTTAACTCTTACTGAGTGCTTGCTACATACTAAGCACCATACCCAATGGCTTTATTTGTTGAATTTAATCTTCACAACTGTATGAGGTATAGGTGGTTCTCACCTTATGATGATAAGACAGTGTGCTCGTCGGCCCAGTGTCACAGAGTTCCTGATAATGGCTTGGATGTGGACCCGGGCAGTCTGATTCTGGAGCCATATGTAACACACCATGTCTCTGTGAAGGTGAATTAGACAATGGAGATAATCTTTGTACTTAGTGAGCAGTAAATGTGTGGTAACTGAACATTTTCCAATCCTATTAATATTTTAATAAAAACCAATTTTTTTAGTGGCATCTCCCATAACACCTGGCTATTATCTTTAGAGATAGGGGTCTCAGTCTTGCTCAGGCTGGTCTTGAACTCCTGAGCTCAAGTGATACAGCTGCTTTGGCTTTCCAGAGTGCTGGGGTTATAGCCGTGAGCCACCACACTGGGCCTGTTTTACATTCTTATCACCATGGTTGGTTGTTTACTAACATAATTTTGCCTGTCCAGTACTAGCTCAACATGTAACAAAAGTTCTAAGTTGATTTTTCCTAGAGCTTTTAAGGTTTTAAGAATATATAGCCTTGGGCGGCGCCTGTGGCTCAGTAGGGCGCCAGCCCCATATCCCGAGCTGGCAAGTTCAAACCTGGCCCCGGCCAAACTGCAACAAAAAATAGCCTGACGCTGTGGTGGGCGCCTGTGGTCCCAGCTACTCGGGAGGCTGAGGCAAGAGAATCACCTAAGCCCAAGAGCTGGAGGTTGCTGTGAGCTGTGATGCAACAGCACTCTACTGAGGGCGATAAAGTGAGACTCTGTCTCTAAAAAAAAAAGAACATATAGCCTTTTGTTTTACAATCATGTGTTGCAAAGCAGTGGGGATACGGTCTGAGAAATGGTTAAGACGCACATCATTAGGCAGTTCTGTCGTCGTGCTAGCACCACAGGCTCACTACACAGACCTAGACACAGAGCCCCCTGCACACCTGGGCTCTGCCACGCGGCCTGCTGCTCCTGGGCTGCCAGCCTGCACACTAAGCCGCTGCGCTGTGACGCCTGGGTCCCGTGCTTCTAGACACATCTAAACATAGAAAAGGTCTGGTGAAACTATAGTATTAAAATCTTGTGGGACCACCATTGTACCAGAAGGGTCTTGGACCAAACTGAATGTACACATGACTACTATCAAAGCAAATTTTATTGTATCTCTATATTTCACAGAGGAACAGAGATAAAGTAATGTGGCCAGGATTTTATGGCTGGGGATTATAAAACTCAGAGACTATGTATTTTTGATTATTGTTGTGTTTGATTTAAAAAGTAAACATTTTCAAAATAGAAAAAGAAAACAGGAGATCACAGCTCCCTCCATCCTTCCAAAATAAATAAATGTTGTTATATAAAAAAAAAATAAACATTTTCTATTGGAGCTTGAGCTAAGCTATTGTAAATGGCATATATTTATTCCTAATTTTTTTCTTAAAAATGTCAGATCTTGAAATTCTATAAGGTATTTTCTGGATGTAAAAAGTGCATCCAGGACGAAAGTGTGTTAGAGAGAAGTTTGTCACATGACACTTTTGACACCATTTGCCAATGCCCAGGACTGGCCAGGTCTTGGGCCCAGCTTAACTAGGTTCTGGACGTAGACCGCTAAGCCACCTTGCTCAGAAACAGTTTCTCTTAGGTGCCTCAGGGCTATCTACTTAAGCTGGAGAGAGAAAGAGAGAGTGAGTGTCTTAGAGAGTAGAACAGTCCTCTTAGAAAGACAGATCTTAGTCTTTAGTGGAGCTTGGTGATCTTCAGGAGAGAGACGCTGCTGGCCTTCTGCAGGCAGGAGAGGAGACAGAGTCAGAGCAAGCGGGTCCGTGATAGAATGCGCAGGCTCCCGACTGCCTTGTCCTCCAGCCTAATATAAGGCTGGTCTCATGCTTCTCAACACCACAAGTACAGAGACTATCAATTCACCACTGCTCTCATCTTGTGAGCTCTCATCCTTGTTAGGAGAGCTAAATCCCTCTCCATGCCCTTTCCGCCAAGGTGTTCCTTTATTGAACTATACAGGTATTTCTTATAACTCTTACTCCTCCTAGCCATAGGCTATATGGGCTGCAACCGAACTTCGTTGAAGGGCCTTTATTTTGTAGGATGCCTAATGTCCAGGAGATATTGAAAGAGAAAGGAGGTGTTTTTTTTTTTGAGACAGGGTCTCACTCACTATGTGGTTCTCGGTAGACAGCTGTGGCATCACAGCTCACAGCAACCTCTAACTCTTGGGCTTAAGCAGTTCTCTTGCCTCAACCTCCCAAGTAGCTAGGACAACAGGTGCCCACCACAATGCCTGGCTATTTTTGTTGTTGTTGTTGCAGTTGTCATTGTTGTTTAGCTGGCCCAGGCTGGGTTTGAACCCTCCAGCCTGGGTATATGGAGGTGCAGATAGGTTAAGCTCAGGACTTTTTTTTTAAGAGACAGAGTCTCACTCTGTTGTCCTCCGTAGAGTGATGTGGCATCACAGCTCACAGCAACCTCCAACTGGGCTCAAGCGATTCTCTTGCTTCCGCCTCCCAAGTAGCTGGGACTACGGGCACCCATCACAACACCCAGCAGGTGTTTAGAGACACGGTCTAGATTTTGCTCAGGCTGATCTCAAACTGACCTCAAGCAATCCACCTGTCTCAGCCTCCCAGAGTGCCAGGATTATAGGCATGAGCCACCTCACCTGGCCCTGTGTATTGTTTTTAAAAGTCCTGAACCTTCAAGGTAAAATACTTCATTTTTTTTTTTTTGGAGACAGAATCTCACTCTGTGATGCCATGTCACTCTACCCAGGACAACAGAGTGAGACTCTTGTCTCTTAAAAAAAAAAAAAAACAAACCTGAGCTTAAGCTATCTTTGCACTTCTACCTCCTAGAATGCTAGGATTACAGGTGTGAGCCACTACATCTGGCCTGTAATTTCATTTTAAAAGAAACACATCAACATAGATGAAGTGATAATGGAGAGGAAGTGGACACCTGCAGAAGTGATTTATCTAGCCCAGAGTTTTGCAGTTGGAGAACTATCAGTGTGTTGGGTAGATGATTCTTGGTTGTGGAGGGGCTGCCCTGTACATTTGTGGGGCGCGTAGCCTCTGGTCTTGCTGCTTCTCACTGGATATGAGTAGTGTCCTTTCCACTCTTAGCCAGATGTCTCCTGGGAGACAGAATTGCTGTGGTTGAGAAATACTTGTCTCGCTCACTCCTTGTACTGGTCATTCCCTTCTCTGGGACTTGGAGAAAGAGAATTTGCCACCTTGTCCAGCAGTGCATTTCAGCTTCATCTGGTTCTTTGAGATCAAAATCTTCTCTCTATTAAGCTAAAAACTGCTACCTCTATTTTTTTATTCTGCCTCGTGGGACCACATAGAGGCAATAGAGTGATAGACTCACCTACAGACCTTCCCAGTTATCGCAGCTTGTCATTTTTGGTTCGTTGTGGGCTTATGTTAGAGCCAAGTTAGCAACTTTTTGTAATGGGCCAGAGTGAATATTTTAGGTTTTTCAGGCCACATAATTTCTAGGCTACATAGAGTCTCTGTTGCATAATCTTCCTTTTTTTCTTCTTTCCCTCCTTTCTTCCATCCTCCCACACACCATCCTGCCCCTTTTCTTTTCCTCTTTATTTTTTTACCTCTTAAAAATATAACAAATACTCTTCACTCGCAGGCTCGCAGAGACTGGCCAGACCCAGGTTTCAGACGTTCTGCTGAGTCTCAGAGGGGCCTCAGACCGTTGCCAGAACTTTGGGGAAGGGCTGAGCAGCACAGAACAGTATTGGACTTTCACAACTCTACAAAGCAAAGTGCTTACTGCTTTTTTTGAGCTTTGTCACGTTTTCGACTTAATGTTGACCAAGATGCTGTTTTTTGTCTTTTTCATTAAGAAGCCACTTTACCTTCTAGGATACAATTAGACTTCAGCATAGGATTATTCATACTTCGGCCATATTAAGCCTTGTTTTAATGAGCACCAACTCATGCTCTAGCCTGTTGAGAGCTTTCTGGATTCTCCTTTGTCTTTTAAACTGTTAATGAAATTTGTCTCATCTTCATATCACTTTGATAAACACATCTGGGACTTCCACCCAAGTTACCAATAAAAATTTATGAGACATAGCTAAAAACCAAATCTCAAATCTCAGATACTTGAAACATAAGGTAGCTTCAATTCATAGATATAGCTGGCCTCTATAAGTTGTTTTGGTGATTCATACATAGACCTGCATTATATGCGCCAAGTATCGCTAATCCCAAATGCTCCAAAATGCAAAACTTCTTGAGTGCTGACATGATGTTGAAAGGAAACCCCTCACTGGAGCAGTCTGGATTTCAGATTTCCAGATTAGGGATGCTCAAGTATAATGCAAATATTCCAACATCCCCCCAAATTGAAATTTGAAACATTTCTAGTTCCAGGAGTCTCAGTGAGGGACACTCAGCCTGCAGCAGCCATGGCGACAGGTTCTGTCAGTATTAATGGCTTTCAAAATGACTAGACAGTAAATAGGTCTAGTGACCATGATGAAAAAATAAAAGCAATCTTATTCACATGCAAAGTAAAAGAATTTTAAATAATGATTTTTTCCCCAAAACTAACATACATATTTTTAATTTCAGAAAGGATTTACACCAGCAGCCCCAGTTCATACCAGTAAAGAAGATCCAGCTACCCAAACTAATTTGGGATTCATCCATGCATTTGTTGCTGCCATATCAGTTATCATTGTATCTGAACTGGGTGACAAGACGTTTTTTATAGCAGCCATCATGGCTATGCGCTACAACCGTCTGACTGTGCTGGGGGGAGCAATGCTCGCCTTGGGGCTGATGACGTGCTTATCAGGTGAGTGCCGCTGCCTTCCAGGGGAAAGTGGGGTGTGGCTTGACTTGTTGAGTGGTTCACTTAGGTATATTGGAATTTGGTTTCTGTTCCAATTTTAGCAAACGGCAAATGGTTTCAGTGCATAAATTCCTAAAAACCATGTGACACATTTTAAATCATTTTTAGCTATTCACAATCAAGATATATATTCATTTATTCACTGGGGTTTTTATCTTTGCTTTTATTCTGTTTTAGCTTTTTTTTCTTTTCTGTCCAGGTAATATTTATATTTGATACTTTAGAAATAAGACCCAAGGAATCACAGAGAATTGTATATTTTTCTGTTAAAGGAGATTTGGGATGTAATTAATAACTTAGATATAATTTTCAGTTTATTTTATTAAACTGTTCTTACCTATATGGTAAGGAGTGTTAGGATTACAGGCATGACCCATTGCACCTGGCTCTAGTTTTTCTATTTTTCGTTAGAGATAGGGTCTTGTTCTTGCTCAGGCTGGTCTTGAACTCCTGAGCTCTAGCAATCCACCCATGTGGGCCTCCCAGAGTGCTGGGATTATAGGTGTGAGCCACTGCTCCCGGCCCCTGTCATATTTTTCATCTTACATATTTTCATGTATTTTTTTCATACAGTTTTACCCTGATAATTATGAATTTTTGCTTCAAAGTCTTTTATGGATTACCCCATCATATTTATTTGCAGTAAAAATATGCAAATAGTATAATTGAATTTTAAGATTTTGAAAATTTCCTTGGTTAAGACTCTAAATGTTAACACTATGGATTGAGTTATATTTACTATCAGTACACAATTGATCAAAGCAAAATCTATCAAAAGTTTAAATATTTAAATATTTTTTAAATTGCAAATACATCTCTTAATGAGATGATAGGGCTGTTCTTTTTAAATTAGTTTATATGCCCATGAGTGAATACTAATTACTGATAGAATGAATTAGGGTTTACATAAACACTGAATTTTTTTTTTTTTTTTTTAAGTAGATGTAAGGGGAATGTATTCACTGGCCTGAAAAAGACAAATAGATGTGAGAGCCAAGAAATTTTTGTTTTAACCATGTCACTGAGTTCAGTACTCTGTGCTAGGTGCTAAAAATCACATACTGGTCTGTCATCAAAAGTGACTTTTATGACTTACCATCTGACAGTTCAATAAGTCTTCTGTCAATTTTGTTGAAAGTTAGAAACCATGTTTTTCTAAAATTTACCAAATGAATATTCTTATGCATGTTATCTTTTACTTAGAATTAGAAGTACCTTGTTTAAATTATTTAGAAATGATTGAGAAAATTGAAATGTTAATTTCAAATTGTTTATTTGGCAATGAAGTATTTCAATGTCAGAGGAGAGACTTCCAGAGCAAGAGGAAATAGGGGACAGTAACCAAAGGAAGAGAAAACAGTGTTGTACTGGGGAACTTTGTTCTCTATAGAGTTGTCAAAGCAGAAAAGGTAGGATTATAAGTTTCACTAAATAACATTTTGTTTAAGATTGTTTGAAGATAAAGAAAATAAATTATAGGGCATTTAAAAATATTACATTTCATTTTTTTTTTTGTAGAGACAGAGTGTTTATCACCCTGGGTAGAGTGCTGTGGTGTCACAGCTCACAGCAACCTCCAGCTCCTGGGCTTAGGCGATTCTCTTGCCTCAGCCTCCCGAATATCTGGAACTACAGGCGCCTGCCACAATGCCCGGCTATTTTTTTGGTTGCAGTTTGGCCAGGGCCGGGTTCAAACCTGCCACCCTTGGTATATGGGGCCAGCACCCTACCCACAGAGCCATAGGCACTGCCCTTCATTTTTACATTTTAAAAATATTTTATGGAAATAATTTTTAAATTTACAAAGCTACACAAATAAAATAAGGAATACCTATGAACATTTGCCCAGATTTAGCTTTGTTAATATTTTACCCCATTTGCTTTAGCATTTATGTTTGATCAGTATAAATAAAATTTTGTATATATGTACACACATCATTTAATTATTTCTAGACACACCTTGTCTACATATAATTTATATATCTGTGGGTTATATATATGTGTACAAATACATACACATCGAAATTTTATCAACCATATTTTAATTTTGTCAATTTACCTAATATCCTATTTTTCCCCTGTACAAGAAGATCCAATCTAGATCAGATTTAGTTATTATTTTTTTTTTTAAATTTCAGATTAATGCGAGGGCACAACTAGATTACAGTATTTGGCTTTGTTAAGTAGAGACCCTCTTGTAGTTGTGTCCCTGCACCCTGCACCCCTGTGTCAATTAAGGGGGAGCCCACCGATCCCCTCTCCCCCCAATTTGAATTGAAGTGAGTTTTTCTCCTATGTGGGTATGTTATTAGATCACCTACTGACGTCATGTTAGTATTGAGTACATTGGATGTTTGTTTTTCCATTCTTGTTATACTTTACTAAGAAGAATGTGTTGCAGCTCCATCCAGGTTAATACAAAAGATGTAAAACCCAGGAATGGTATACATATGAAATACTATGCAGCTATAGTTATTATCTTTTTAGTCTTTTAATCTGAAATATTTCCATAGCCATTTAAAATGTTTTTTATGACATCAACATTTTTTGAAGAACGCAGTGTCCTTCACCTCCCCTAGTGGACTCTTCTTCATTTTGTGTTTGTCTGAGTTTCCTCACTTCTATTGAGGTTGTGCATCCTTGACCAGGAAAGTGCCCAGAACACACTGTGTCCCTCCAGAGCAGCAGTCCTCACCCTTCCCAATGCCACGACCTTTAGTACAGTTCCTCATGTTGTGGTGACCCCCAACCATAAAATTATTTTCGTTGCTTAGCAATGAAACATGAACTGTATTAAAGGGTCATGGCATGAGGAAGGTTGAGAACTACTGTTTTAAGAGCACGTGGCTGGGG
>CAUYON010168134.1:0-14663 GCA_963573935.1 Arctocebus calabarensis
TGTTTCTTTAGTCAATCCAGTAATAAAAAGATCGTAAGGTTGGGGCGGCGCTTGTGGTTCAAAGGACTAGGGCACCGGCCCCATATTCCGGAGGTGGTGGGTTCAAATCCAGCCTTGGCCAAAAACTACAAAAAAAAAAAAGAAGAAGAAGAAGAAGAAAGAAAAGAGGCGTTGGCCCCACATATGGAGGATGGTGGGTTCAAACCCAACCCCGGCCAAACTGCAACAAACAAATAGCCAGGCATTGTGGCAGGCGCCTGTAGTCCCAGCTACTTGGAAGCCTACGCCCAGGAATTGGAGGTTGCTGTGAGCTGTGTGACTGGTGCCATGGCACTCTACCGAGGCCGATAAAATGAGACTCTGTCTTTATAAAAAAAAAAAAAATGAAGAAGAAAGAAAATAGACAAAAATGAAAAGTAAAAATCAGAATGTCTTGCCATTAGGAAGGGTGCAGAGGAGTATGTGCTTTGGCTCTTGCTTTGTTAAAAAATTGTTTTTAAGAAATGAGGCATCTTGGTGAAATGTGTGGGTGCAAATTGAGAAACAATTAGAAGTTTGGCTTTTTGTTTTGCATAATATATTTCCAAGGCTACAAACCCATCCTGGAAAAGCTTACTCAACATGTTCTCTGCCAAAGACATCAGCTAATGACTGCAATAAAGGAAACAGGCAGTGTCCACATTTGGAGAAGAATCTCGTCTTCCTCTTACACATACATCACGGACTGGCACTCTCTTAAAATTGGGGTGCCAAAGTTCCTACTCCCTTCCCTTTGGCACATTGGAGGTGGCTCAAGGGAGGATGTTCCAAATTTCATGATTTCCAAACAGAGGGAACAGGCCAGCCCACTAACAATGAAGTGGGCGAAGGAGCATGCTGGCTGCCAATTTTGTCAATCAGGTGGGAAGCAGACTGTCATAGCCAGCAGGCAGGTAGGTATGTGTTGGCAATCAGTTTTGATATGGCATAAATGCTGTTGGTTGCCAAACTATATTCTGATTTAAAACATATATTTTTGATTTTGTGATAAAGGTGGGAGTGATGCTGGGTATTGGGGGAGGTAAGAAACTGGGTGGGATGGTTGACGTCTGACCAAATGAGTTCTTATGCCTTCTCTTGCCTGTTGCAGAAAGACTTTGCAAGAATTAATTGGTTAGAGTTAGTAAACTCCTGCAGAACTTTCAGAGGAGGATTTGTTCTTCATATAAAGCATTTGTATTCAAACATTCATCTGCCCACTGGTCATGTAAACCAGTAGGTAAGAGGTTCTGTATTCTTTCCATTCAGCAAGTATTCTTGCATTTTTACTGTGCTAGCTACTGTGTAGGAGAATCATGAAAACGTACAATGCATTCTAGAGGATTTACATGTGAGTTGGAAACTTTGTCTAATTAGAGAGATAAGTTATAACTCATGTAGAACATTGCAATATAATAAATAGGGATATATTTTCAAGTGGAAATGAATCTAAAAATGCAAAAATTCAATTGAAAAAAGAACGTACTCTGGTCTGGAAAGGTTTCTTGGAGAAGATTGGACTTTGACTTGGGCTCAGAGGGCAGAGGAGGATTTAGATAAGAGGAGAGAAGGCCTGTGTCTGGAATAGCCAAGGCCTGATCTAACCTTTAGAATAGCAGTCCCCAGCCTTTTTGGTACCAGGGACTAATATAGAAGACAATTTTTCCACTGGGAGTGGGGGAGTGTGGTTTTGATATGGGTCTGCAAGCAATTGATTTATTATGATCTCTGTGCAGTTTAATGTCTCTGCTAATGATAATCTATTTACAACTGATCCTTGGTACTAGCATCACTGCCTCAGCTCCAACTCAGATCATTAGGCATTAGATGCTTATAAGGAAGGGCAACCTAGATTCCTTTTATGTGCAGTTTACTATGAGTTCAAGGTCATTTCAAAATCTAATACTGTTGCCTTCTGATGGGAGGTGGAGCTCAAGTGGTGATGCAAGCAATATGGGACAGCTGCAAATACAGATGAAGCTTGGCTTGCTCACACCTCTCACCTCCTGCTGTGTGGCCCAGTTCCTGACAGGTTAATGGTCTGCCAGCCCTGGGCTTGGGGACCATAGCTTTAGAAGAAAATTTACGATGTACCTATATCATATATAATTCAAAATAAAACAACTCTGAAACTCTAAAATACCAAAAAGGGATGTGTGATGAAATTAAAACAGTTTACAACAGATTTTCTGGTTGTAAAATTCTGGTTACATCCATTACAGTTGAATTCCACCATCTACCTCATTTTCCCTTGGCTTTGCTAGTGCCTTAAGTATAATCCCTGTTTACTTTCTGTATTGAGTCCAGCCCTGGGAATGGAGTGATTAATTGGCTTAGAGGTAATAAAGAAGAGGACTTACAGGGAGAGTTTTTTCTTATTTCTTATTTATTTTTGTTTGAACTAGAAGGTTTAGATTAGGAAATAGTAGAGATAAAGTCAAAGGATTGGTGTGATTGGATTTTAGAATCTTGGAATGTTAACTGATAAACATCTGACAGATAATGAGAACGATTTTAGAGTGAGTGGTAGAGTTATGGAAGCAGTGGCTTAGTTTATGACACTTGAGTATTAGTGGAAAGGTCACACAAGAAAGATCAGAGGAGTTGAGACTGGATGATGAGCAAGGAAGATACTGAATGATTGTTTTTCTTTTGCTCCCTTATCCTTCCTGTAATTCGCTCCACTTCCAGGATTATTGATTTCATGCACAAATTGGTTGGGTTTGTTATGAGCAAGGAAGATACTGAATGATTGTTTTTCTTTTGCTCCCTTATCCTTCCTGTAATTCACTCCACTTCCAGGATTATTGATTTCATGCACAAATTGATTGGGTTTGTTTCTCCCTTCTTTCTTTCCTCTTCTGTCTCCCCTTCCTTTTCATATCCAGAATGTTCCCCATAAAGGAAAAGCACTCTTGTCTTCACAAACACATTCATAAGTAAAATAATTGAATTAGCTGAAATAAAGGAACACTTAAATGAACACTACCTTACTTAAACCATAAGAACACTCATTGTTACCTAAGAAGAACTCCGGAAATGGGCAGTTCCAGGTTTATTTAATGGCTCAATGACATCAGTAAGGACTGGGGGGCTTTCCATCTTTCCACCTTGCTGTCATAATTGGGTTGCTTTTTATTCTTCATACACATCATTTGATCATTGCAAGATGGCAGCCACAGCTCTGTTACATCTTCACACCAGTATTCCAAGAAGGAAGAAAGAGACAAGTATAAAAGATTAGCTACTTCCGAGACTCTTTTCAGTTGAGAAAGGAAATATTTTAGTAAATTTCCCCTTATATTTCATTTGGCAAAATCAGATCACATGTCTGTTATTAAACAATCTACTTCAAAATGGAATAAGATTGCTGTAACTGGTTTAAGCCAATCACTTTCATCCCTTGAGACTGGGTTAGGTCAATGGCTCTCTTATCTGAACAAATTGCAATTTTATTGTCATGGTGGTGGGACTTGAGTGTTGGGTAGACAATAACCAAAATTTACCACAATCATTGACTTAGAAAAAGTAGAGGAAATGGTAATGATGGTAATATAGTATAACTCAAGTTTGGGCAGAGATCTATAGAAAGTTTGTTAATTTTACAAATTACGTTGTTAAGCTCCTACTACATGTGAGGCACTTTTAAAAAATTCTGGGAATATAGTGATAAATAAGATAGTGCATGTATGCATATATGTTGTGTTTGTGTTGGGGGACAATAAATAAATATTCATAATATTTAATAATAAGTTATTTATGAATATTTCATAAATGTTCACAAAAAATTAACATAAATAATATAAAGTTAAGTAATAAATATTGTGCAATAAACTAAGGGAAGGTAAGAGGTAGCATATAATGAGCAATATACTATTTCATATTATTATTATTACGTTTTAGAGATAGAGTGTCTGTCACTCAGGCCAGAATGCAGTGGTGTGACCATAGTTCACTGTAACCTCACTGTAAACTTCTCTGCTCCAGTGATTCTCTCACCTCGGCCTTCCAAGTTGCTGGAATTATAGGCATGCACCACTGTGCTGGCCCACACTATTTTAGATAAAGTATTCAGGTAAGCCTCCTCTGATAGGGTGATGATTGAGTAGGGACTCAAATAAATGAGAGGAAATGTATGTGGAGGAAGAGTGCTCCAGGCAGAAGGAACAACAAGCAGAAATGGCCTAGTAAGGGACAGGCTTGGCATGCTTGGGTAGAAGCAAGGAGACCAGCAATACAGAAACAGGGTGAGTAAGCAGGAGGGGGACAGAGGATCACGTTGGGGTTACCAGAGGCCAGATCCTGCAAGGCCTTGTGGATTATGATAAGGATATGTATTTAATCCTGCTAGACGACACTGGAAGGTTTTGAGCAAAGAAATTTTGCATTTTAAGAAAGTTCCCATCAGCTGTTCTTTGGAAAGTAGATCAGAGGGAGGCAAGGATAGAAACAGAGAAACCAGATAGGGAGCAATTGCAGTGGCCCAGGCAATGCGTAACACTGGCTGAGAAGGAGGTGGGGGTGCTGTAGGGTGAGAAATATTTGGCTTTGGAATATGTTATGAATATGGAACAAACACAATTTGCTAATGGATGGGATGTAGGGTATGGGAGAAAGGGGAGTTGAGGATGACTCCAAGTTTTTGAGTTATGCAATTAGGAGAATGGAGATACCATTAATTGAAATCAAACAGTAGAAGAGGAACAGATTGGGAAAGAAAAATCAAGAGTTTTATTTTATACTTTTAAAATTTGAGTTTGTGTGAGATATCTGGAAGTAAAAATTTTTTTAAGCACTCTTTTCTTACTGACAGTGCAAATACAATATTTCCCTTTCTGGCTTGGACAATCAAAATGTGGGGAGAAAGAAAGCAGGTTAGGAGAGAAATGTCTAAGAAGTGACATGAAAACTGGAAGAGAGGCTTGGCGCCTGTGGCTTAATGGGGTAAGGCGCCAGCCACGTACACCTGAGCTGGCGGGTTCGAATCCAGACCGGACCCGCCAAACAACAATGGCGGCTGCCAAACAACAAATGGCCGGGTGTTGTGGTGGGCGCCTGTGGTCCCAGCTACTTGGGAGGCAGAGGCAGGAGACTTGCTTGAGCCCAGGAATTGGAGGTTGCTGTGAGCTGTGATGCCACGGCACTCTATCCAGGGTGACAGCTTGAGGCTCTGTCTAAAAAAAAAAAAGAAAACTGGAAGAGAAAGGCAAAGTTGGAAGGCAGGGAGTAGAACTTGGGTGATGGTGTGGCTGGAGGTGAGGGAGTGAGGAGGTGAGAATTTGCATTTCTAACAGCTTCCAGGTGTAATGTTAGTAGCACTGCTGTGGATATGCAGGATGTCCCAAAAGTTTTCTCAAAAATTGCCATACATAGGGAAAACGGGAAATTGAAGCTAAGTGTACTTTTATTTACAAAATATTCATTACAAAAAGTTTTTTGCTTAATTTTTATTAAATTACAACTGTATACATTTACAAAATCGTACAAAATATTTACAAAATATTCTCTACGTGTTGGCCACTTCTTTGTAAAATTTCCTAACAGATATTTTGTAAATAAAGGTAAATTTAGCTAAAATGTACATTTCCCTATGTATGGGGACTTCAGGGGCTACTTTTGGGGACCCTATAGTATCACTCAGTGACATTTTTAGAGTGCCTTACACAGATGAGTGTTTATTTTTCTTATACTTTTCTGGAGGTAGGCAGTACAGGGCAGGCATAAACATTCCATAACATCATCAAATTCCCAGGTTCTTACTATCTATTCATTTGCTGCATATTTGTTTGTTGCAAGATGGGTGCTGCTATTGCAAACCTTTTCTCCATGGTTTAGGAAGAAAAATGGGGAAAGGGCAGTGCTAGTTACATCTGCTTGTTTTATTAGGAAATGCTTTCCCAGGATCGTATGCAGTCACAACTATTCATTTAGCTATCCCTTGTTGCAAGAGCAAAGTGATTATTTAGCATTTCTAGCTTCTATAGTAGAAGAAGCCAAGGAAGAAAAGGTAGAGATGAAGTAAGACAGCCTACAGTTGCCTGCAATGTAGTTATAACAGAGAGCACATGCAATGCCACTGAAGACTGAGTTGTATCAGCACAGAGTCCACCAGATGTCATTCCCATCAGACGTACTCTGTTCTCATGGTAGGTCTTTATTTCAGTAATGCCTATTAAGGCCCCCCTGGTTTTCATTTGGCAATTTAAGCCCTATATCAACTTTGCAGTTGCTGAGTGTGCATTACCTAATCAATTGATTTCTGGACACTTTCAAGGCTGCTCTTCTGAAGAAGCTAATTGACTCTGTGGAATACTGGGCCCTCTTATGTAACCATTGCAGGGCACGTCTGTCTTATGTAACCATTGCTTTTTATCCCTGAAATTTAGTTAACACAGATAGCACTGGCAACTGTCTTTGAAGCCAATTTAGAGAATCTGGTTTATTTATTTCTATCCTATTATGGAGAGATGGAGTAAGCTGGTGATATTTTCAGCAGCCAAGAGTCATTCTGGGGCCAGCAGAAGGGTCATTTTAGAACTTCCTATTCCTAATGTTTTTTCCACATTGAAAATGTTTGAGAAGGTAGAAGCAGATTTCCTCTTGTCTTCCTAGGGAGAGAACTGTTCAAGCAGGTTTTTAATTCATTCTCTCAGATTAATTGACCCTAACCATGTGAGTTGGAAGATTTGCCTAAACGAGGAAAACATTTAAGACTGAAATACTACATACCTCTGCCCAGTATCTTCTTTCAATAATAAACAACTGTGAATCATCTATCAATTCAATGATTTAATAACAATTTATTGACTTCCTACTGTGTGATAGATTCTGTGCCAGATTCTGGAGATAGAGCGGTGGACAAGAAAGACACAGGACCTGAGGTTACAGTCTAGAGGGAGATGCAGGTAGCTAAATGGACAAGATGCAGAATCTAACCCAGCATGGGGGGAGGTATAGGGGAGATTTTCTAGAGGAAGTGATGTCTAAATTGAGACATGAAAGATGAGTAGAGAGCAGTTACAATGGAGGGAGTGGGAATAAGAGGAAGGAAGAGTGTCAGCTAGACGGAACAGTATGTGTGAAGGCCCTGAAGTGACACAGAGTATTGGCTTGTCTAAGAACCCAGAAGTTCCAGGGGGACTGTTTGTCAAGTATGACCTATAGGTACAGTACCCAGTGGAGAACAAAGAAGCAAGTGCTGAGACCTACTAGTGAGGAGAGCACCCAGAATGATTGAGAAAGGTGTTACAGAAGCAATGAAGCTTGGCCAGGCCTGGTGGCTTACACCTATAATCCCAGCACATGTGTAGGCTGAGATGGGAAGATCACTTGAGGCCAGGAGTTCGAGACCAGCTTGGACAACATAGTGAGACCCCATCTCTACAAAAAATAAAAAAATCAGCTGAGGTGGTGGCACCCAGAAAGATTTCTTGAGCCTGGGAGTTGGAGGTTGCAGTGAGCTGTGATTGTGCCACTACATTCTACCCAGGGTGACAGGGTGAGACCCTGTCTCTTAAAGAAAAGTTCATTAGTTTAAGAGTTGAAAAAGGAAAAAACAAAATAAACACCCCTACCCTCCACTCCCCCACACAAGACCATGTGCTAGGTGCTGGCAGAGTGCTTGGTATAAAAGTGATTCCCTGGCATCTGTCCTTATGCCCTGTGTAATCTAGCCCTAGGTGGAAGGAAGGCAGTGTGTGAGAAGTGTAATAGCTCTAATTTAGACTGGGGGTGGTTGTGGTGATGGAAAGCCTCTTTGAGAGAGGGCCATTTAAATGGAAAACAGAGAATAAATAAGAGGTAGACAGGGAAAAACTCATGGAAAGTGGGTTGGTCAAGAGAAAAGTGAAAGCATTTGACATGTCTGAGAACTTGAAAGAATAGCAGTGCCCCCCCCACAAGGAAAACCAGAAGTCAGAGAGTGGGATGAGTGGAGGTAAGGAAGATGCAAGGAGTCAGATCATGTAGCATGTTGGTGAGGATTCTGGATTTATCCTAATTTTAATAGGAAGTCACTGAAGAGTATTGATTAGATTTACATTAAAAAAAAATATTTTTCTTAGGGGGCAGGCCGGTGGCTCACACCTATAATCCTAGCATTCTCGGAGGCTAGGGTGGAAGGATCCCTTAAGTTCAAGAGTTTAAGACCAGCCTGTACAAGAGTGAGTCCCTATCTCTACTAAAAGTAGAAAAACTAGCCAGGCATTGTGGCAGGAACCTGTCATCCCAACTACTTGGGAGGCTGAGGCACAGATCCCTTGAACCAAGGATCTGTGAGCTTAGGTTGCTGTGAGCTAAGTTAGTACCACAGCACTCTAGCCTGGGCAACAGAACGAGACTCTGTCTAAAAAAATAATTGTGTTTTGTGGTAACTGTGTGACGAATGGGCTGGGAAGGGACAAGAGTGGAAGTGAGGTTGGTCAAAAGCATATGATAGTGGTTGAGAATGGAAATGAAGCTAGTTTGGACAGACTATAAGTTTGAGATGTACTTTGGAGGTAGAATCAGTAAGAATTGTAATGGATTAGATGTGGAGAATAAGGAACAGGGAAATACCAATGGTGGATTCTGGTTTGGCAACTGGTTTGATGGAGGTGTTATTTACTGAGATATGGAAAATTTCCAACAACAGGTTTGGATGGGGGAGGTGTACAAAGAATAAGAGTCCTGCTTTGGACATATGAGATGGGAGAAGCTTATGAGATCCACGTGGAGATGTCAAAAAGGCAGTGGGTAGAGTCTTGAGGCCAGGAATGAAACCTGGTTTGGAGATACAAATCTGGAAGTTGGTGGCATACGACTGATGTCAGAATCAACGAGAATGAATGAGATCATCTATTAATAGTACAGAGTGAGGACCTGGGGAATGGACTATCTCAACTTTCAGAGATTGGAGGGCTGGACAAGGCGTGAAGGCAATCAAGTAGGAGGGCAAGGAAGAAGCTAAGGGAACTGAAGTTTCACAGAAATTGAAAGACTGTTTCTCTGTGGAGGGCACAACCGTTGAAAGGTTAAGAAAGATGAGGATTGAAAGTGTCTATAGGACTTGGCAAACTTACTAAGAAAAATTAAAAAAAAATTTATTCTTTTGGGTCAGTGAAGGGAACAGATGGGGCATGGATGCAGGCTGAAAAGTGAATGAGAGATGAGGTGGCTCAAGCTTGTACACAATGCTTTCAGATGAAATTCCCATCTGTAAGAGCATAAAAGCAAGTTTAATAGGGGAATTCATCGGGGTTGCTGGGCAGTGTGGAGTACCCAGCAGAGATGTCTGGTCCATAACGTATAGGGACAGTGGTCTGCATAGCTGTGTGATTTCCCCCAGCAGCACCAGTTGCTTGGGAGCAGACAGGTCGATGGTAGGGTTCAGACTGGGGTTTTGCCATGTGAGACATTTGCCTGTAAAGATGAGCAGAGAAAGTGGGAGTTGATGAGCACGTGGGGTTTGGGAGAAAGTTAGAGCAGGAAGGATAAGCATTCTAAACCAAAGGAACAGGAATAGGGTTGAGAAACAGTTGGGAGAGATGAAAAGAGGAATAAAAATCATTACTTCTGGGCGGCGCCTGTGGCTCAAAGGAGTAGGGCGCTGGCCCCATATGCTGGAGATGGTGGGTTAAAAAAAAAAGAAAATTGTTACTTCTCTTTTGTGAACTTTCCATTCATGTCTTTTTCTTACTGGCTATTTTTCTTCTTATATTAATAATGTGAACTTATAATCGGGCTTGTTATAATTATGTCCATTTTGGGGGGCATACATATTTATTCAGTCTTCTTAGAAGAAATCTAGTTTTTTAAATGTGGTTAAGAGTGGAAATTCTTATCTCGTTTCTGATCCTAGATGGTTTTTACTATGAAATGTGGTATTAGTAGTAGCTTTCATAGATATATTTTATTGTGTTGAGAGAGTTCCCTTCTGTTTCTAGTTGGTGAGAATTTTTTGATTATACTAAATGCTTTTTATGTGTCTGCTGAGATGATCACTTGGCTTTTATGCTTTTAGTCTATTAATAGGGTGAATCCCATTAATTGAATTATAAATTAAGGTATACTAAAATATACTGCTACATTACAATAGTCAGTATTTTATTTAAGATTTAAAAACCTTACTTATATGTTAGATAACTATATAGTTTCACTTTTTAAAGGTTTTAATCATTATACTAACTAGTAAAATGAACTGGGAAACAGTTCTTCTTTTTGTGCACTCTTTAGCGTATAAATTACGTATTCTTCCTTAAGAGTTGCAAAAATAATCTATGCAACCTCTAGCCTGGTGTCTTTAGGGGAATATTTTTTTAAACATTAGAAAAATTTCTCGTTTGGTTATTATTCTACGATGTCTACCACTTTTTTCTTCGAAGATTTTGTAATTTGTATCTATGTTTCCAGAGTTTGGTTGAGACTTAAAAAATATATCAGCATTTGTGTCCTCTTTGTCATTCCTTATGTTCTATGTTTACATAGTTTTCTCCTTACCTTGATCAGACTTACTGGACGCAAGTGTTATTGGTCTTTAAAAATTAACTATCTCAGGGGCAGTGCCTGTGGCTCATCGAATAGGGCGCCAGTCACATATACTGACGGTGGTGGGTTCAAACCCGGCCTCGGCGGAACTGCAAAGCAGAAAAATAGCCGGGCGTTGTGACGGGCGCCTATAGCAGTGGTGAGTACTCAGGAGGCTGAGGCAAGAGAATTGCCTAAGCCCAAAAGTTGGAGGTTGCTGGGAGCTGTGATGCTACGGCACTCTACCAAGGGCAATAAAGTGAGATTCTGTCTCTCCAAAAAAAAAAAAATTATCTCAGGCGGTGCCTGTAGCTCAGTGGGTATGGCGCTGACCCCATCTACTGAGGGTGGCCAGTTCAAACCTGGTCCCGGTCAAACTGCAACAAAAAAATAGCTGAGTGTTGTGGTGGGCACCTGTAGTCCCAGCTACTTGGGAGGTTGAGACAAGAGAATTTCCTAAGCCCAAGAACTGGAGGTTGCTGTGAGCTGTGATGCCACAGCACTTTACCAAGGGTGACAAAGTGAGACTTGGTCTCTAAAAAAAAAAAAAAAAAAAAAATTAACTATCTCTTAAAATAGTTAACACTTTGAATCAATTAATTTCTGCAGTGAGCTACTGTGCTTTGTCTTTCCTCATATTTCCCTACATTTATTTTGTGGCTATTTGGCTCCTTGAAATGAAGTGTATTTAACTTATTTTGATTTTTTTTGTTTTTTGGATTATAAGCATTTGAAGTTTTAAATTTTCCTTTAGTACTTTTCTCTACAGGTTTAAATAAGTAGTGTTATATGTATTTCCTAAGGAGTCTTTAATTGCAGTTATATATTCTTTTTGTCACCTAGCATACTTAATATAGTATTTATAATTCCAAGTGGTTTACACCTTTGCTCATTTTTCTTATCAGTAATGACTTTGTGGTTAAGAAATATAGCCTGTATAATTTTTTAGGTTTTGGAATTTGTGGTGATTTTTTTTGTTGATTAAGATGTGGTAAAATTGAACAGTTATGGGATATTAAGGATTTTATATATATATATAATATATATATCAACTCATGTTTATATATGAGTTTGCTTTAATTAATTAGCTCTATCCTGAATAGGATATGTTAAAGCTTGGTTCTAATTTTGGACATATATCTGTATGTCTAGCAGCATTGGCTTTATTTTGACGCTATGTTATTTGGTGCATGAACATTCATATTGTATTTTTGGTATTTTTCCCTTTTATGCATCTGAAATTTCCTCCTCTTTTTTAGTTTAAAAATCCTTTTGTCATAAATTCTATTTTGTCTAATAGAAATAATGTGGGGGTCCAGGATGAGCTTCAAATTTGCTTCAGACATTTTTAGATGAGTCTGGCCAACTTGTAAGGTCAGTCATCTTTTTTGCTACAATGGTTTCTAGCATGTGGATAATATTCTTCTCTTGTTTCCACAAGTAACATAAAAAATTTTCTTTTGTATATATGTTTGTGTGTGTGTATACATATATATGTACATATATATATTTTTTTACTATTCCAATGGGAATTGATAAGTGGTGGTGATCTGATTTCCATCTTGGACTAGAAATCCCTCCCTCCAGGCTTGATGTATGTGTGTGTGTGTGTGCGCACGCGTGCATGCACAGTCCACCCTCCCCATGGATCTCCAGGCAGCTTTCTAAAATACAGCTCTGGGGCAGCACCTGTGGCTCAGTGGGTAGGGCGCCAGCCCCATATACTGAGGGTGGTGGGTTTGAACCCAGCCCCGGCCAAACTACAACAAAAAATAGCTGGGCATTGTGGTGGGCACCTGTAGTCCCAGCTACTCAGAAGGCTGAGGCAAGAGAATCACCTAAATCCAAGAGCTGGAGGTTGCTGTGAGCTGTGATGCTACAGCACTCTATGGAGGGCAATAAAGTGAGACTCTGTCTCTAAAAAAAAAAAGAAAAAAGAAAAAGAAAAAGAAAATACAGATCTGATCCCATCTTCTCCCCAAAGACTAATAACTTGATGCCCTTCTTTGTGTCCAGCACAGCATTCCTAACCACGCCAACCTCATGGGCACCCTGAACACCAAGCCCTTTCCTGATGCCTCCCCTTTGCATGGGTACTTCTTTCCTTTTATGGTGCCTATGTGTCCTTTTTTCACCTTTGAAAACAAAATATATTTCAGGATGAAATCTGCTTAATTCCCTTCAGGCACAGTAAGTTTCTTCCTTTTACGTGTTGTCATGTTACATGGTTTATACTTCTGCAGTCATGGTTAAGAGAGAGGACTTGGGAATTAGACTGTTCTTAAATTGGATATATGACCTTGGCCAACTTAACCTCATTACAACCCTTCATAGAGTGTTTGTGAAGACTGAGATAATGCACATAAAGTACTAAACAGTGTCTAGTACCTAATAGACACTGGTAAATGTTAGCTTCATTATTATCATTCTGAATTTTAATTTATCTTCCTATATCACATATTTCTATGCCCTTCACTGTCCAGTTATTCCCCCAAGGGAGAGTCTCTCTCTTAATCACTGAGCCCAGGCCCTTAATAATCATTCATCTAATAAATGCTGAGCCCAGGCCCTTAATAATCATTCATCAAATAAATGATCACGCCCCTGCATACTATAATTCTGTGTTTGGGAGTAATTGTCCATCACATAAACTCCCACTCTCCCCTGATTACACCTTAGTGAATGTTCAAATTCTAAATAAGCAAGAGTTGACATTGGTTTAAAAAAATAATTGTAGCATACTTACATGATCTGTGGTTTTTCCAGAATTCAGCAGTTCAAAATTTAGATTTGTTGTCCTCAAAGCAGCTGGAAATGCTTATTTTCCATTTCGAACATGTAATTTATGGCAAAACACACAATTAAATACTTGGAAAAATGCAATGTGATTTATTTGATTATTGGCATGAATAGATCCAGCATTTGATAATAATATAGCAACAGTATAGAAGACAGCTTTTTGATGAAAGGCACTATTTTGATACAAACTATAAATAAATATGCAGTTCTCCCCAGATGAAGATTGTACCACTGGATATTCAGTTTGCCTGATTTTGAGAGTAGTAGTGCTGAATTTAGGATTAGCTAATCATACTCTTTTATCCTTTAAAGTAAAAGTAAAATTCTAAGCCTTCAACCACTGAATGGAACCCCTTTTGGCCAATAGGACCCCAAAGAAACCTGAAAAACCAAGTTCCTGGCCATGTTGGGACCAGAGGTCAGACATGCCTCCTCTTTTGCAGTTTAACACAAGTGACCAGCACTGATATTGAAATGGAGATAATAAAACTGACAGAATGGACTCTTTGTGGCAATAAGATAACAAATTATGAATGGGACCTGAGGCCATGGCAAGCAACAGTTAACTTGTGTACCACTACACTTAAAGAATAAACAATGTTTCAATTGCCAGAAGATTTTTCTTTTTCTCTAGGAACTAAATAAGCACTGGCCTCGAAGTAAACAACATTAAAGCAATTTGCAGCACTTAAGGGACACTGACTCTCACCCTCTGTTCCACAAGCCATAACTACAGTTTTGATTGAACAAGAGACTGATTTCAGGAACTTTCTCTTGGTAAGAAGACCACTGACAGTGGACTGGTTCTGACTGGTTTTACAGAGGCTGCACGCTTGAGTGCCTTTGTGTCCTGAAAAGCTTCTGAAGTGTAGAAGGTAGTTGTAATACATGTAAGTAAGTCTGCACCCCAAATTGAACATAGGTCGTAACAATTGAGCATATGTTATGTGGTATAAATATGGTAGTTCTATACGAATGCATCAGGACTATCTTCATGGATATCCATAGTTCCCCTGTATCCTGTTGAATTTGTACACTTGGCCAAACTTTTCAGCTTAAATCTCTGCCCCAACTCCTCCTTCTAAGTGCCTGTCTCTGGGCTTTGGGGGGCTAAGCTTTGACGTCTGTTTGAGTTGCCGCCTTCCCAGCAGTAATGCTTTATAAAAAATAAAGTTCTCCTTTACAAATGTATAGATCTCTCTCTCTCTCTCTCTCTCTTTTTTTTTTTTTTTGCAGTTTTTTGGCCGGGCTGGGTTTGAACCACCTCTGGCACCTGGCATACGGGGCCAGCGCCCTACTCCTTTGAGCCACAGGCGCTGCCGGATCTCATGATTTTTCATTTG
>CAUYON010168135.1:0-10388 GCA_963573935.1 Arctocebus calabarensis
GAGAGAACCCACGCCAGGCTAAGAAAATGCTTGGCTGCTCGGCGCCTGTGGCTCAACGGGCTAAGGCGCCAACCGCGTACACCTGAGCTGGCAGGTTCGAATCCAACCCGGCCCGCCAAACAATGACGGCTGCAACCAAAACCTGGCGTTGTGGCGGGCGCCCGTGGTCCCAGGTACTTGGGAGGCAGAGGCAGGAGACTCGCTGGAGCCCAGGAATTGGAGGTTGCTGTGAGTTGTGATGCCACAGCACTCTATCCAAGGTGACAGCTTGAGGCTCTGTCTCAAAAAAAAAAAATGCTTGGCCCAGTTGCCTTGGCAAAGATACTTAGTGGCTAGAGGGCCAGCTGAGACCTATCCTCCTGTGATTTTTTTTTTTTTTTACCGCAGTCATTCAATTGACAACTTTACTGTCTTCTAGGTGCCAGGCATTGTGCTGGGTATAGGGATATAGTAGTAAAGAAGACAAGCACAGTCTTTGGCCTTAGCTTACCATCTGGGGTGGGTTGGGGGTCAAAATAGAACAGTTAGATCAGTACAGTAAACACAGCAGACTGTCTGGGTAGAGAGTGCTACAGAAGAGCCAAGAAGGGCAGTTGACATTGTGGGAGGTTTGAAATAGCTGCCCCTGGCCTCTGACATCCCAGCCAAGGCCCAAGACAGCCATATTTAGTCTGGAGAGGGGAGAAGAAAGCCTCGTGGCTGGGCTGACTGCATGGAAGAGACCACAGAAATGAGTGAGGTGAAAGTTATCTCAGGTTGAAATGTGAGGAAATCCCTAACCTCTCCCTCAGCCTACCTTGTTTCTCTCCGTCATACCTGCCTTCCCCTGCCTGAGTCACAGAAAGCAGAGAGATTCATGGGTGCCAGTGGCTTTATTGATCCACTGTGCCAAAACTTTATTTGAAGCATTGCAGTCTGGGTGTGGAGAAGTTGTGCCCTCACACACTCACCCTGTTGCTCACACTCACCCTTTTTTTTTTTTGAGACAGAGCCTCAAGCTGTCACCCTGGATAGAATGCCATGGCATCACAGCTCACGGCAACTTCCAATTCCTGGGCTCAAGCGAGCTTCCTGCCTCTGCCTCCCAAATAGCTAGGACCACAGGCGCCCACCACAACGTCCAGCCATTTTTTGTTTGCAGCCATCATTGTTTGGCGGGCCCGGGCTGGATTCGAACCTGCCAGCTCAGGTGTACGTGGCTGGCGCCTTAGCCCGTTGAGCCACAGGCACCGAGCCAACACACTCACCTTCTTGCTCACACTCACACATTGATGCTTCCAGCTGGGTCAGGTCTGGTACTGAGGAGCTGGAGACCTGGCTCTCCCTTCTGGTCCTTAGTTCCCTAGGCTGGGGCAACTCACATCCCCTCACTCAGATACAGGGCTCCCTTTGGTGCTGTCATAGCTAACTGCTATGGTGCTTGCTCTGGGGGAAGAAGGAGATGCAGTGTCGTGGGCTGGACGTTTAGGAGCTCAGAAGGAGGAGGGAGGACCAGGCTTGCTTTGGCAGATGCCTCCTTCAGTCTCCAGTTGATTTGGTCTACCCAGGGCTGGTCTGGGGGTACACAGAGCTGGTGTGAGTAATCTAGACTCAGAGACAGTGGATCCCTGGAACTCAGCTTCCTGGCAGGCCTTGGTGTAAGAGGCAGAAGGCAAATACCACATCTGGGAACCTGTTTTAGGGGCTTTCTTGTGGGAGGGACTGGGCAAGGAAAAGGGAAGTGAAATGGTGAATGGAGACCTGGATGATGGTGGAAGTGATTGGAAGGGGAGGAGCCTGTATACTCTCTAAATTTACCCACAGGAAAAAGTTAATCTGCTGCAGAAGGCACCAAAAATCTTTCCAGGAATTGAGTGTTGGTTCACTAGGAAGCCGAGTCCTCAGGAGTCATTGGCATCACTGAGAGCTGGAGGGTGGGTATTAGGTTTAGGGACTGTAAAGTAGGAAGGCCACTGCCCTAACCGGAATTAGGTTGGCTGTGTTCAGTGCTGTAGCTTTAGTTTTGCTTTCTTTCCCACCCACAGGCACAGTCTTCCTCTAGGAAACCTAGGCTAGATGACACTAAGCCCATAGTGAGAAGAACACCCAAAGGCTCCAGGACTCAAGGCACTGACTTGTAAAGGAACACCTGGGGCAGAGGCTCATCTCCATCACACAGGTGCACACATGCACAGAGACATTAGGAATGTCCACAATGTCCTAATTAGATATTAGGAATATCCACAATGCACAGGTTTATGCATGTCACACAGGGACATGGAAATCACCACAAAGGCACATCTATTTGGCACATGTACAATCTCAAGTTCATACTTGGACCTGTATGTTGATATGAATTCACAGTCTCCTGAGACTCATGTGCTGATCCCTGATATGCCTCTCACCTTACTGTTAACTTCTGCCCCATTTTACCTCTTGGCAAAAAAATCAATTGCTGAGGAATGTTGCCACACAGGAGGCTATGAAGGATGGACAGAGATGAACACAGGTACAGAGACCCTGGGAGCAGCAAGTGTGTGTGGCATGCATGAGTCCTGTGTGAGATTGTGCATGATGTTGGACTGGAGAGAGTAAACAGGAGGGTGATCATGAGGGTGAGGGAGTCCTTGGAGGCCTGTGAGGATCCTATGAGTGTGTGTGGGAGCTGGTGTGAGGCCGTGGCTGTCTCCTGTTTATGGTCCCCTAAAGCTTTCATTTTCAACACTCAGAAACTTCTGGTGTATGATAAACAATTTGGCCTTGATCTTTGGTTCCTGAAAGGGAGATTAAATCATTGGAATTTCCCAAGTATTGAGCCCCTTGGATCACACCTGATTTTTTTGAGATAAAGTCTTGCTCTGTCAACCCAGCTGAAGTACAGTGGCATTATTATGGCTCAATGCAACCACAAACTCCTGGGCACAAGTATTTGGCCTCAGCCTCTCAAGTAGCTGGGACTACAGGCATGTATTATCACACCTGCCTAATTCTTCTATTTTTTATAGAGACAGGATCTCACTCTTGTTCAGGCTCACACCTGAATTTATGCTGAGAAATGGGATGTGTGACTCAGGATGGGAGCTGGTCACCAGAAAGACTAGCCATGTGATTAGTGGTTGGGACCTAGAGCCAGCCACATTTCTGGGGAGGGGAGTGGGAATAGAGGTTAAGTTCAGGTATGTGGCCAACAATTCAATCATGCCATCATAATGAAATCTCAATAAAAACCTTGGAAACCAAAGCTCATAAAACTTTCTTTCTTTCTTTCTTTTTTTTTTTTTTGTAGAGACAGTCTCACTTTGTCACCCTTGGTAGAGTGCCGTGGCGTCACACAACTCACAGTAACCTCCAACTCCTGGGCTTAGGCGATTCTCCTGCCTCAGCCTCCCAAGTAGCTGGAACTACAGGCACCTGCCACAATGCCCGGCTATTTTTCTGTTCTTGCAGTTTGGCCAAGGGCCGGGTTTGAACCCGTCACCTTCGGTATATGGGGCTGGCGCCCTACTTGATGAGCCACAGGCGCCGCCCTCATAAAACTTTTTTATTGGTGAACACATTGATGTGCAGGAGGGTGGTACACCCTGTGGCTCCATGGGGAGAGATCCCAGAAGGAAGCTTTGCATTTGAGATCCTTCCTGACTTCATTCTATGTGTCTCTTCATTGGCTTTTCCTGATTTATACCCTTTATAAAAAATTGTAAGCCCGGTGTCTGTGGTTCAACGGGCTAAGGCACCAGCCACGTGCACCTTAGCCCGTGGTGCACGGACAGGATTCGAGATGGCAGGTTCGAATCCAGCCTGGGCCCGCCAAACAACAATGACGGCTGCAACCAAAAAATGGCCGGGCATTGTGGCGAGCACCTGTAGTCTCAGCTACTTGGGAGCCGGAGGCAGGAGACTCACTTGAGCCCAGGAATTGGAGGTTGATATGAGCTGTGATGCCACAGCACTCTATCCAGGGTGACCGCTTGAGGCTCTGTCTCAAAAAAAAAAAAAAAATTGTAAGCATAAGCACTTTCCTGAATTCTATTCATTCTAACAAATTACTAAATGTGAGGTGATTGTGAGAGCCTCCCAGACTTATAGTCAGTTGGTCAGAAATGTGGGTGGCTTGGGGACCCTTTTGGCTGTCATCTAAAGTGGGGGCAGTCATGTTGGGGACATTCTCCCTAAACCTGTGGAGGCTGATGCTAGGCTCTGGGTGGTCTGTGTCAGAAATGAATTGCAGTATAAGAGTTGGTAGCAGAGTACCTTCCTGCTGGATCTGCTCCTCATGTCTTCCTCTTTGTGGAAGAACCTCTTATCCCTTTCATAACTCTCCCTGCATTAATTTCTTCCTCCTTGGATTCAGCTCTGAGAATCTGAGCAATCAGCGGTCTGGATAAGGGGAGGAGGGTTTGCACTGTTAGCTGTTAGGGTAAAGTTTGCAAGGTTTGCAGTGCTCTCCTCTTGGAGACATTTGAACCATTATTCTCAAGGTTTAGGGGGTCAGGGTTTGGTTCAGGATTAGAGATCAGGTAAGGAGTGTTTCTCTTCTCCCCAAGTTTCTCCTCATTCCCACTTCTCTGTGCTAAGACACATGGGGGTAGAAAAGATGAGACAGCTAGTCCACCATATTCCTTGAAGGTCACAGGAGCAGGGTGAGGCTGGCTAGAGATGGTCCCCTCCAGATTCTCCAGAGCTCCTTAGGCCCATTATTGTACTTACACATATACTATCTTGAGACCCACTCCTTCCTTGGATAAGAAAAGTTAAAAGGAACATTCTTTGGAAGCTGGTTCAGCTCCCTTGTGTCACATCTCTGGACTCTAGAACTTCACCTTCCAGGCCCAGCTAGCACTGTCCCTCTCCCTCATTGACTCATTTTCCAGAGCTGAGTCAGAGGAAAGGCTAGAGGGCAACCTGACCTAGAACACCCCCTTCTTCTACCATGCCCTCTCTATCCTGGGAATTAAGAGCAATTTCTGAGGAGAGAGGCTGCTCAGCTTACAGAAAGATAAGAGGGAGACCTGTAAAACAGTCTCACTGCACAGTCTGGGTTCTATGAGATGGAGCACTCTCAGAGGCAACAAGTTGCATCAGGTAGATTTATTACAGGTAGGCAGCAAGGGACAATAGAGGTCTAGGCATCATCGGGAAAGGAAGCAGGTGCCCAAGCTCAGGAAGGCTGCTCAGGGCAGATGAAGTCTCAGGTTGCCTGAGTCCCACTTGCACTGCAGCTACGGGACCCCAGAAAGCAGCCCACCCTAGGTTTCTTTTTTTTTTTTTTTTAATCTCAGGACAATTACTGAGGCAAAACACTGAAGGACATTCTGTTCCTGGGTTAGGACTAGGATAGAGCCCGGGCTGTTCTGGGCAGCTCCCCTTTATCTCAAGATGTTACATTTCTAGCACATTCTGCAGTTATTCTTGAGAACTACAAGTGAGAAAGGGGGGAGGACTTGGTCAGTCCAAGGCCACCCAGAGAACGATCTTGCAAGATCCAAGAGACAAGAGTAGAGGAGACCTCTCAGGAGGGGGTGCTATTCTGTTTCTCACTGTTAGCCAGCCCTAGAGTAATTGATGTGAGAGATTTAACTGTGGGCCATATTTTTCTCCTTATTCATCCATTTACCCACCCATTCCATCCCATCTGTTTATTTCTCTGACTATATTTCATTGCCAAGACATTGAAGGCAATAAGCCTGCTCTCACTTGCCAACTTCAATTCTGAAGCTGGTTCTGGGTCAGGGATTGGCAAACTTTCTATGAAGGTCCAGTTACTAAATATTTAAGGGTTTGTGGGCCATACAGTCTGTATAGTAACTTCTCAGCTTTGCTGTTGTAGAACAAAGGCAGCCATAGATAGATAACATGTAAATGAATAGGCATGGCTGTATTCCAAAAAAACTATTCACAAAAATGGGTGGCAGGCTGGATCTGGGCCATGGGACATATTTTGCCAATTCCTGGTCTGGATCAATAGGGAAAACACATATGTTCCATTATTTGGAACATGAGTTAGGGAGTGGGAATACATAAGTTATGTGTTTGCCATTATTATTATTTTTTGGAGACAGAGTCTCACTTTGTTGCCCTTGGTAGAGTGCCCTGGTGTTATAGCTCGTGGTAACCTCAAACTCTTGGGCTCAAGTGACTCTTCATTTCAGCCTCTTGAGTAGCTGAGACTACAGGCGCCCAACACAATGCTTGGCTTTTTTTAGAGATGGGGTCTCGCTCTTGCGCAGGCTGGTCTTGAACCAGTGAGCTCAGGCAATCCACCCACCTCAGCCTCCCAGAGTGCTAGGATTACAGGATGAGCCATCGCACCTAGCTGTGTTTGCCATTATTAATGTAGTAGAAACATGGAGGGTTTTTATACTCACAGTCTTTTTTTGTTTGTTTGTTTTTTTGAGACAGTCTCACTATGTCGCCCTCAGTAGAGTGCTGTGGCATCACAGCTCACAGCAACCTCAAACTCTTGGGCTTAAAAAATTCTCTTGCCTCAACCTCCCAAGTAGATGGGACTACAGGCACCCGTCAACACCTGGCCATTTTTTTTTTTTTTTTTGAGATAAAGCCTTAAGCTGTCACCCTGGATAGAGTGCTGTGGCATCACAGCTCACAGCAACCTCCAATTCCTGGGCTCAAGCGAGTCTCTTGCCTCTGCCTCCGAAGTAGCTGGGACTACAGGTGCCCGCCACAATGCCCAGCCATTTTTTGATTGTAGCCATCATTGTTGTTTGGCGAGCCCGGGCTGGATTCGAACCCGCCAACTCAGGTGTACGTGGTTGGCGCCTTAGCCCATTGAGCCATAGGCACCGAGCCACCTGGCTATTTTTTGGTTGTAGTTGTCATTGTTGTTTAGCAGGCCCAGACTGGGCTTGAATCTGCCAGCTTCGGTGTATGTGGCCAGCACCCTACTCACTGAGCTATGGGCGCCAAGCCAATATACTCACACTCTTGTCTTGGAATCTGGCTTTGTGACTTTGGATTGATAAGGAAACAGGTGACACTTTCCTTACCTGTAAAATGGAAATAACATGTATCTTATGAATTAGAACATGTTCTGGATACACAATGGGCACTCTGTGAAGGTAAGCTCTATTCACTTTCTCATTCATCACCGTGTACTACCAGTGTTAGGATGTCTTTTTTAGGGTCTCTGCAGTAGCAGTGAGGACAGAGCTTAATCTGGCGTTCTGATTTTAGGTGTACGGTTTCTAAGAATAAGCATCCATATAAGTTCTATAGATTAAGCTCTTGAAAACTTCGAATTTCCCTCCCTCCCTCCGCCTCACTCTGTCTCTTTCTTTCTTCTTGCTTTGTCACCCTTGGAAGAGTGCTGTGGTATCACAGCTCACAGCAACCTCAAACTCTTGGGCTTAAGCGATTCTCTTGCCTCAATTTCCCAAGTAGCTGGGATCACAGGAGCCTGCCAATGCCCAGCTATTTTTTGGTTATAGTTGTCATTGTTGTTTGGCAGGCCCGGGCTGGGATCGAACCTGCCAGCTCCATTATATGTGGCTGGCGCCCTAGCTGCTGAGCTACAGATACTGAGCCACTATCCTAAGTCTTATCTGCAGTGTTCCAAACTTAAAACCATTCCATTGCCCAGCAAAACAAAGAGCTTTCCAGTCAACAGGTCCCATTAGACCCAGAAACTGTTTAGCTACTTTCTTTTATTAAGTCTATCACTTATTGTATCACCTTACTCCCCAGGGAGGAGCTTGTTTCTTTCAAACAAATACTCCTCTCCAGGAGAAGAGATTTGTCCTTGTGTGTCTATGTGTCCATGACTATATGTAATGTGATCATGTATTTGAGTTTGTGCCCTTGTGTCTGTATTGTGATTATATGTGTATGCTTAAATGTTTGTAGTATGTCTGTGACATATACAAATGATTAACTATGTGCCTTTGTTTATGTGTGTGCATATGGACATGTAGAAGCTTTGTTTTCTGGCTGCGCTTTCTTTTAATCCATCCCTTCTTGGGCTTTCAACCTCACAGGGCCTGCAAAGGACATTCAGTACCCAGGGAAAAGGGGACATGGGGCACCTTGCCTGGGTGCTCAACCTCATGGGGCCTGCAGAGGGCATCACTTGTATGGGCAAAAGGGAGTATGTCACTCCTGGCCTGAGTGAGCTGTGATGTCTTGTTCCAGAAAGGGGTTGGAAATGAGCAAGAAACCAAATGACTCAGCTTCTGAAAGTCCCTGATCCTGGGAAGATGTCTGCTTCACTTCCCATCTTTTTCCAATCTCCTTATCAATGTCTTCAGGGTCTTGGCTCAGTCAGACGGGCTGAGCTTGACCCTGTAGTCCCAGTGTGTAGATGAAACATTGCACAGAACTTCCAGAGGTGACAGGACATCAGAATGAGGAAAAGTCTTGAGCAATAACAGCCCCCCTTCCCTGCTTCTTACCCTCCAGAGCTTGAAATAACACCACTGCCAAGAGTTCCTGAATACCTTTCTAATCCCTGCAGTTTGGGTTACTCTGAGCCCCAGGGTGTCTGGACCTGTGCTGAGCTTGCTTGGGAAATGCTCAGGAAACAAGGGTCACTGAACAGAAAGGAGAAGGTGACCTATGTGGCTGGAGATGGGAAACCCTGAAACGTAAGAGGGAGGCAGGACAGGGTGCATGAGGGAGGGAGCTTTGCAGAACCTTGAACATGGGCTGGGAGGGAGGACATTTTAGAGAGAACGAACAGGTAAACAATAGGGATTTGTGATTAATCCCAACATTGGCAGGGTGGAAAGGAAAGGGCTAGTGATGACAAAGGCTATGTGTGTTCTAGAGGAGGAGCAGAGGAGTTATTTCTGATCAGATCTAATTAGCTTGAGCAGAAAACCCAGTCAACCTATACTTACACTTCTGGCCCACAGAAACTGAGATAACAAATTTGAATTGTTTTAGGCTGCTAAATTTGTGGTGATTTGTTATGCAGCAATAGAAAACCAATACAAGAAAAAAGTAATAAATTTCATGTAAGTAAGCCTCAGGATCAGTTGCACAACTAGTGACTATAGCTTTTATTTATATTTCCTTCCTTGTTGTGAATTGTATCTACTTTTTTGTACTTTAATTGGCTTCTCTTTTCTTTCAAACCCTCCCCCCCCCTTTATTCCATTCTTGAATGTAGGTTGTTGTAATTGGTATTGCTACTATTCACCAAGATTCTGGTTTAATTCTCCTCCTAGGAGTTTCCCCCTTGGAGTTAGGCATGACTCTGTGATCCACTGGCCAGTGAAATGTGAGCTGAAGTGGCAAGTGACAAAAAAGCTTCACTTGCTGTCTTTCCTGACTGGAATGATCCTGGAAGCACGTGAAGAAGCATGCCAAAAGGCGAAAGCAGCCTGGAATGTTGGGCCACAACATGGAATACAGCTGTGTTGGAGACCCACCTGGATCCACAGCAGACTTGATGTGCACAGGGAGGCGTGGAAGCCTGAGGCCTTCTCATTTCAAGATTGTTCTTTTTTAACCACCAAAGAAGGCAAGAAAACCTTTATCTTTCTCTGCTGCACCCCTGTTAATAAAAGGATTTGTTCGTAAATTTGGATTCAATCAAAAGGACACACTTAAGGACCTACAAGGCCATATGCGGCCTTCAGATCAGTTTCCCACCAGGATGTGTGTTCTTTCAAAGCTTGTATGTTGAAACCCTAACCCTCAATGTGCCTGTATCTGGAGATAGGATCTTAGGAGGTAATTCAGGTTAAATGAGGTCATAAGAGTGGGGCCCCCTTTGTCGCCCTTGGTAGAGTGCCCTAGCATCATAGCTCACAGCAACCTCAAACTCTTGGGTTTAGGCAATCCTCTTGACTCAGCCTCCCAAGTAGTTGGAGCTATAGGCGCCTGCCACCACACCTGGCTAGTTTATCTATTTTTAGTAAAGGCAGGGTCTCCTTCTTGCTCAGGCTGGTCTTGAACTCCTGAGCTCAGGCAGTCCACCTGCCTTGGCCTCCCAGAGTGCTAGGATTACAGGTGTGAGCCACCATGCCTGGCTCACGAATGTGGCCTTGTAAGAAGAGAATGTATTTCTTTCTCCCCCTCTACCCATTCACACAGTAAGAAGGCAGCTGACTATCTGTAAGCCAGGAGAGGGCCCACACCAGAAGGTGACCATGTTGGCACCTTGATCTTGGACTTTTGCCTCCAGAACCGTGGTAAAATAAATTTCTGTTGTTTTTTTTTTTTTGAGACAGAGCCTCAAGCTGTCACCCTGGATAGAGTGCTGTGGCATCACAGTTCACAGCAACCTCCAATTCCTGGGCTCAAGCGAATCTCTTGCCTCTGCCTCCCAAGTAGCTGGGACCACAGGCGCCCGCCACAACGCCCGGCCATTTTTTGGTTGCAGCCGTCATTGTTGTTTGGCGGGTCCGGGCTGGATTCGAACCCACGAGCTCAGGTGTACGTGGCTGGTG
>CAUYON010168136.1:0-30377 GCA_963573935.1 Arctocebus calabarensis
CTATATATACCCTGAGACTAAAGGCCTAAAGGAGGAGATGGGGAAAGACTGGGAGAGAAACGGAAAGAGCTTCTCTCTCCCCACTAGAATTCTCTCCCTCTACCAGGAGCCTTAGTGTTTTCTGTATTCTTTTCTGTGAATAAATTCTGTCTTACAAAAAAAAAAAAAAAAGGAAGTGACACAATGAAAAAAAAATACAAAATATTAACATAACAAAAATTTATTTTTTAAAAAGATAAACAAAATCTACAAACCATTAGCTAGCCTAACACCCCCTCAAAAGAGAAAAAAGACCCAAGTAAATAAAATCAGAAATGCAAAAAGAGACATTACCACTAATACCACAGACATACAAAGGATCATTAGAGACTACTACAAACAATATATATCAACAAATTAGAAAATCTAGTGAGAATGAATAAATTCCTGAACACTACCACCTACCAAGACTTAACCAAGAAAAAATAGAAAATTTAAATGGACCAATTATGAGGAACAAGATTGAATCTGTTATAAAAATATCTCATCAAATAAAAGTGCAGAAATTGAATAGCTTCAAAGTTGATTTCTACCAAACATTTAAAGAACTGGTATCAATTCTTAAACTCTCCCAGAAAATTGAAGAGTACAGAATTCTTCCTAACTCATTTTATGAAGCCAGCAATACCTTGACCCCCAAACCAGATAAGGATATTATAGCAACAACAACAAATAATTATAGACCAATATCCCTGATGAACATAGATGCAAAATTCCTCAATGAAATGCTAGTAAAATGAATCCACCAGCACATTAAAAAGGTAATCTGTCACAATTAAGTGAAATTTATCTCAGGGATGAAAAAAAAGATGGTTCAATTGGTGGCGCCTGTGGCTCAAAGGAGTAGGGCACCGGCCCCATGTGCCAGAGGTGGTAGGTTCAAACCCAGCCCTAGCCAAAAGAAAAAGAAAGAACATTAAAAAAATGGAGATGCAAATTCCTGGAATGGAAATTAGTCAATAGGATACATCCTATCAACAGAACAGAATAAAGAGCAAAAGCCATATGATCATTTCAATTTATGCTGAAAAAGCATTTGATTAAATTCAACATGTCTTTATGATAAAAGCTTTCAACAAGTTCAGTATAGAAGGAACATATATCAGCACAATAGAAGCCATATATGACAAACCCATAGCCAACATTCTACTGCACAGGAAAAAGACAAAAGCTTTAATTCTAAGATCTGGAAGAAGACAGGTTATGCTCACTTTTACCACTTCCATTCACCATAGTCCTGGAAGCCCTAGTCAGAGCAATTAGTCAAGAAAAAGAAATAATGAGTTTCCAAATTGGAAGAGAGAAAAGTTAACTCTCCCTATTATGACAGATGACAGTGTCTTATTAAAGAAAACTCGAAAAGCTCCATGAAAAACTCCTTAAACTGGTAATTCAGTAAAGTTGCCAGATACAAAATCAACATACAAAAATCAGTAGCATTTCTATACACAAACTAACTAGTGAAAAAAAGAAATCAAGAAAGCTTTCCTATTTGCAATAGCTACAAATAAAATAAAATACCTAGGAATAAAAGTTGGTGAAAGATCTTTACAAGGAAAACTATAAAATGCCAATGAAAGCAATTGAAGAGAACATAAAAAAGGGAAATCCATCTCATATTTATGAATTAGGAGAATTAATGTAGTGAAAATGACCATCTGATCAAAGCAATACACACAGTCTATGCAATCTCTACCAAATAGCATCTTTTAAAGAAATAAAAAAAAAAAAAAAAATACTGGCTCGGCGCCAGTGGCTCAATGGGCTAAGGTGCCAGCCACGTACACCTGAGGTGGTGGATTCAAATCCAGCCCAGGACCGCCAAACAACAATGACGGCTGCAACCAAAAAAAAAAAAAAAAATGGCCAGGCATTGTGGATGGCACCTGTAGTCCCAGCTACTTGGGAAGTGGAGGTAAAAGACTCACTTGAGCTTAGGAATTGAAGGTTGCTGTGAGCTGTGATGCCACAGCACTCTATCCAGGGTGACAGCTTGAGACTCTGTCTCAAAACAAAACAAAACAAAAATCCTGAAATTCACATGGAGTGACAAAGGAACCCTAAATAGCCAAAGCAATTCTGAGCAAACGAACAAACTTGGACCCATTATACTACCTAACTTCAAAATATATTATAAAGCTATAGTAACCAGAAGAGCATGGTACTGGTTAACATGGTACATAGACCAATGTAATGGAACAGAGACTCCAGAAATATATCCACGTACTTACAGACAACTTATTTTCTACAAAGTTAACATCTACATTTACTGGGGAAGGGAGTTTCTTTAATAAATTCTGCTGGGAAAATTGAATGTCTATGTGAAAACAAAACAAAACTATCTCTCACCCATACTAAAAGAGCAACTCAAAATGACTTGAGTGTAAAACTTAAATGTAATACCTTTATCTGGTTTTGGTATCAGCATAATTCTGGCTTCATAAAATGAGTTAGGAAGAATTCTGTACTCAACTAGAAGAAAATATAGGGGGAAATCTTCTTGACATTGGTCTGATTGATGATTTTATGGAGAGGACTTCAAAAGCACCAGCAAAAAAAAAAGCAAAAATGGACAAACGGGATCATATCAAACTAAAAATATTCAGCACAGCAAAGGAAACAACTAACAGATTGGAGAGGCAACATTTAGTATGGGAGAAAACATTTGCAAACCAATCATCTTCTTGTACCAATGCCAGCTTTTTATTACTACCAACTTATAATGTATCTCTGTGACTATTAAGGTGATTCTTCCCTCTTCTCCTTTTCTTTCTTTATTTTTATTTTTTTAAGACAGATTCTCACTCTGTCACCCAGGATAGAGTGCCATGGCATCAGTCTAGCTCATGGCAATCTCAAATGCCTGGGTTCAAAGGATCCTCCTGCCACAGTCTCCTGAGTAGCTGGGACTACAGGCACTTCCATGATACCCAGCTAAGTTTTTTATTTTTTAGTAGAGATATGGTCTCACTCTTGCTCAAACTGGTCTCAAACTCCTGAGCTTAAGAGATCCTCCCTCCTTGGTCTCCCAGAGTGCTAGCATTACAGATGTGAGCCAAGCCCCCTCTTTTTCTTTTCTAATGTTGATTTACTTGAATCATGATCTCTCTTCCTCCATAGACATTTTAGAATACACTTTCCAACTTCCTCCAAAAGCCCAACTGGGATCTAACAGCCTTGGAAGTAATTGCTACCATTATAATATGAGGTTGCCCATTCAAGAGTATGGAAGATCTCCATTTACCCAGATCATTATTATGTTTTTCATTAGACTTTTAAAGTTTTCTTCATGGAAGTTATATTTACTCAAAGTTAAATAATTTCTAGATCCCCCGTAATCTTTGTTGCTTTTGTGCATATGTACCTCAACTTAGATAGGGCTTGGGTTCTAGATTTTGTTCTGTCGCTGATTATGCTGTATGATTTTAGGCAATTCATTCACTGATTCTGGGCGTCAGTCTCCTCATCCTTTGACAGGTTAGATTCCAGTTGATGGTCTCTGTTGTACCACAAATAATAACAATGACAAACCTGTGGGAAACTCTCAGGGAGCACCAGCCACTGTGCTGGGCACGCTCTCTGCAGTTATAAGTAGGGACTGGGAAGGAGGTGACTCCGTGTACACATGTGTAGCACTTAGCAGGTCTGGTACATTGCAAGTACTCCACATGTGGCAGTGATAGCTGTAATTATGCCTCTTTAAAATTGAGAACTGGAAACTCAGAGGTGAAGCAATTTGCCAAGGCTCACGTAGCTAGGCATCTCTGGACTGGGTTGTAAGATGCACTAAAACCTGCAGATGATTCTCTTTGGATGCAAAGACTGAGTCCCGCAACCTCTGAGGATTTGAGTTACCATGTTATCTTGACTGCAGGAGCTGCTGCCAGACTCCTGAAAACCAGAGGCCGTGAATAACGTCCAGGCTTCTTTGTGTGCCTGGCTGCTAGAATTACCAGCAGCTCTGGCCTCCTGAGTTTGCTCTTGTAGAACATCATTTTTCCTAGAAGTCCGATGTGTTCCCGGATGCCCCTGGCTGAAAGTGGAGTCAGATAACAGCCCGGGAAGGCAGCCGACATTCGCAGGACAGGAAGTGGGCGCCGGCCAGCTGGCTGGATGAGAACCAGCTCTCCCAAGCTGTGTGTGAAGATTGAGGTGGCGATGGAGAGCTGTTCTCCTTTCTCTTCCCAGCAGTCAGGATGTAGCGAAGGAGGACAGAGGAACGTCGTAAGAGCCACTGACTGGTCTTCCTGCTTTCCGGCTCTAACCCTCCCCAGCCACAACCCTTCTAATTGCCAGTGAGAGGAACGAAACTCAGAGTAGCTGACCTAACACCAGAAATCGTACTAGCTTTAGCATCAGGTAAGGATGGATCGAGGATGTTAGAATTATCTCAACGGTTCTCTCCTTTCTTCTCATCTTCTCTCTTCCTTTTCTCTTTTTCCACTCTGCCCCCTCCTTTCTTCAGGCAAGCTCACTCTGACAGAGGAAAATATAACCACTGGCGGCTTCAGGTTTCTGTCTTCCTTAGGAGCCTTTCTTCTCCAGCATCCTCATCCGTTCCTGTAAAGGGCTGATTGGTTCTGCACGGGCACGAGTCCACGTGCAGAGAATGGAAAGTTGAGCCTTGTGATTGGCCCTCTCGCAGAGTGGGAAAGCATTTCCCCAAAGGAAGGGGTAGGGCCAAATAAAAACAAGGAAAAGTAGCGGATGCCCCTACACTATTCCACATGGAGCCCTAGCTGCCTCACGGCCTGTTTATTATCATCGCCTGTCATCCTTCACTCCTGCCATCCATCCCATGTGCTAGATGCTGGGTCACGTGACACGTTTCTCTTCACAGCGTGGGACCCCTGTGTTTGCTGTTCTTCTGCCCAAGTGCAGTGTGGTCAGCTGTGTTCTAGAACTCCTCTGACCCTCCCAGGCAAACTAAGTACCTTTTTACCACAGTATCACCTGTTAATCTTATCCCATAGTAATTATTTTTCTGAGAATGTCTTATTTGTCTTCCGGCTAGACTTGAGATTATTGAGAGCAGGTGTTGATCGTGTCCTACTGCTCTTTGTACAGGTAAATGTGACTCTATAGTAAACACTATCTGTTCACCCATCATCCACCTCTTCCTTCCTTGCTACTGAACCCTGACTTGGGGTACTTTGTACCCAGCTAAATGCTCACTTGCTCAGCCTTCTTTGCAGCCAGTGATGGGTAGATGACAGTTTCTGGCCCATGAGATATACATTCATGCATCATTTCACAACAGGGATACATTCTGAGAAATATATGTCAGTGTGAAACCATGATGGAGTGTACTTACACAAATCTAGGCTATATTGCCTACTACATACATACTATATGAGATAGCCTAATGCTCCCAGGCTACAAACCTGTACCACGTGTTACCCTACTGAATACCACAGGCAATTATAACCCAATGGTAAGTATTTGTGCATCAAAACATAGAAAAAGTACAGTAAAAATGCAGTATTATGATCTCATAATACCTGTTATATACATGGTCTGTGATAGAACAAAACATTGCATGTAGCAAATGACTGCAATTGGACATCTGCTGGGAAAGGGGGACAGTCTCTCAAATAGTGTTTACTTTCTTATAAATAAAAAAGATCAGATGAATTGGCACCTCTCTTTGCTCCTTCCTTCCTGCTTGGTGTATGCGTTTCATGTTTGGGAGTGTGGAAGTCATCTTGCAAACAAACGGAACAGGTCAAGAGAATTATCCTGACAGTCTTGGGGTGATTGAGATGCTGACCCAATTCCTGCAACTGCCTGTCTCCAGACATTAAGTCAGGATGATTTTTCCCATCCCAGCTCTTTCCCTTCCATGTGGCATAGACCAGGCATTGTAATATTCTCAGTCTTGCTAAAGTCATTGTGGAATAGGGCAACCACTCTGACTCTAAGATTTGAGAAGCATGCGTGCCCTCAAGGCACATACATCTGATTGGCAATTGTAGTTATTTTAAGAATTAAATCGTTTTTTTTTTTTTTTACAATACATGTATTATTTTTTTCTACACCTACTAAGTTGTTAACACATAAATTGTATGGACCTGACTACTTAATAATATAACTATGAAATATTTCTTCTGGCTTAAGATACTGTGAAAAGTTTACTAATACATGAAGAGCACCTTTAATTGAGAAAATATGGGAACCTCTGACTTGAGAAATAAATGAATAAATGTAAAAGTGCAGAGTGGAATAAGGAGGTCATTTGGAGTGTAGCAGAGGAATTCTCTCATTCTTCCTCCTACAAAGGAGATTCCTTCTCTTCATATGGGATCTTAGATGGTTCTCCTTTTTTAAAATGCCAGGTCACAGCTGCCATATTCCTTGCCACTGTGCTCATGTGATGACCATGAACTTCTGCTGAAGTTTCTGTGTTGAAAAAGTTTTCTAGCTTCATCAGTGCCTCGCCATCCTCTCTCATAGCCTGTGGAGAAGCACGCTGCCACAAATATTCCTTTGACTAAGAGGAAGTCCTGGGACCTTCGTACCTTCCTTCTCATTTCTCAAACTCATGAACACAAGCTCTCTGCTCAGGCAGGAATGAAAGGTGTTGAGCTCAAGCGGCATTGCTGACCTCACCTCTCTCAGTGATTGTTTTTCCCCTTCTCTAGCAGAAATGTCCTTGTATACTTGTAGGTGAGTGTCCAAACCAGAAGAAGACCATACTCATTTTTTAAAATTCAACCACACATAGTATGTGTCAAGAACATCCTTTTTAAAGAAGAGTTTGCCACAGACAGCCCTTGACTTCATCTCAGCAGCCAGGTGTGGTGCCCTGAGCCAGTCCAGAGGTACCAATCACACAGACAGGGGAGACCATGGTACAACTGGGACTTGTGCATTGTGGCAGCCCTCCTGCAGCTATTGCTATGCAATTGCTAATGAATATTAGATCATCGAAAGCCAACCAATATAATAGTTTAAAGTTTAGGGCTTTGACTCTAAATTCTATCTCAGTCATTAACCTGCACAGTCACTCCACACTCTGAAACTCTGAGCCTTTAAGAGACTAAGTTACTGGCTTGGGTGTAACCCAGCTAAAAGTGACTGAACTAGGATTCACCATTTAGTAAATACTCACTCAGTTCCCACCATGCAGCAGCCAGAGGTGAGGGCAGGAGGTGGTGACTTTTCCTTAGGGAGTAAGTAAAGGTTTCTCTTAACTAAGTTGTTCTGCCGTAGCTACATGCTAGGACAGTTTCTGGGTCAAATCCAAAAATGTGGAGGGAACAGAAGAAGTTGTTCTTGTTCTTTGCACAACATCTGGGAGGTTTTTGTGTAAAACTAGAATTATGACTGTACAGTGCGGTGAAACATTTAAACAAGTAAATCATTTAAGCAAGACCACTCAGTGTGTTCTGATATAGGCCAGGCTTGAACCAGTGGCCCTGCTGTGAGTGCAGAAGTGTAGGATGTCAAGTAAGAACACAGGTGCCAAAATCAGGCGGGCTGGTTGGAGTTCTGACTCCATTATTTAAAAGCTTGAGTGAGCCACTCAGTACCCAGACTGGAATTTAGTTTCTTCTTAAAGTGAGGTAATAAAATTAAACATTGTATTTTGCTGTGTATACAGCACGCTATTTGCCTAAATTTTTGTGGGAAAAATAAGAACACATATTATACGTGGGTAGCTTAGCTGGGTGGGGGTGGCAGTGAGCCTCCTGGGCACCATGCCCACACTCCTGGGCCCACAGGAGGTGGGGCTCCAGTCTGGGAGGATCCAGAATCCAGTGCAAGTGGGCCAGGACAGCCTCCACTGAGCTCTACCATCAGGGAGGGGGTGTGGTGAGGCTGGCAAGGTAGGCCGCAGCTAGTGTGGGGCAAGAGCCAAGACCTGGCCATGTGGAGGGGACCGGGAGCCCCACGCAGGCCTCAAGGACCTGCCTGACTATCCACAGGCCAAGCAGCCTCCAGAGCTCCTGCCCCACCGGTTGTGTATGTGGCCTTCTCAGCCACAGCCCCCAACATGGTAGGGAGAGAAGGGCTCCCAGGAGACTGGGAAGAGGCAGCCTTCACAGAGCAGGTGGTTGCAGGGGAAGGTGTAGTTATTAGTCCTCTCCAGATGTGGCTCTCCTGATGGAGAGCTGGGCCACTTTCTCAAGGGGTGCTTTCTGAAAGTTTGGGCAAAAAATGTGGGTACACATTATACATACTACACAGCAAAGTCCAGTAACTCAAATGGATGACTCTCCAAAGCATTATCCTAAGTGAAAGAAGCCAGAACAAAAGGCTACATGCTGAATGAGTGTATTTCTATGACATTCTGGAAAAAAAACATAAAGTAGGACAGTATTGCCTGTGGATGGGGAATAGGATTGACTGTAAAGGGGGCATATAGTCATCCAAGTTTGCTCAACTCTGAAAGCCAGCAAGACTCCTTCAGATGGCTGAGTGAAAAAAACTGAAATGTTTTTCATGAACTCCTAAGTTATCTTTTTTGCTATTCAATGGAAGATGATGAAGTTAGTCTTAAGTTCATCAGGATAAGTGTATAACCTTCTAATGCACCATTAAAAGTTCAGCAAAATATCATCAAAGTGAAACATAGAGATGAGTAGTCACAATGTTGGTTTCGCCTAGAGTGTTCACTAGCTTTACATAAATGAACATTTATTCAAGAGTGTGAAAAGATATACTTAGGGCAGTCAAGTATGCAGCTCTTCTTTCTTGCTCTTTTTCCCAGTATCAGTCCAAAGTTGCACGATGTCTCACATTTTTATAGCTTTTGAAGGTGGTTTTGTCTCAAAACTCTAACCTTAGCCACTCCAGCCACTCCAAGCCTATAAAGCGGACCCAGACATAGCAGTGGAATGGGCGTGGACTATGTTCACCTGTGCATGAACCATTTCCCTGTAACCCTCTTCTCACAAGGTTTAACTTGTGGGACGTGAGGTTGAATCCCAGGCTCTGCCACCAAATGCACAGGTCAAGACTCCTGTGTCTCTGTACTTAAAAACTTAAGGAATATAACTAAGTCATCCAGACAACTCTTAAAAACAATCCAACATCTAGAATTCAACTGTGCTTTGGTTCAACTCTCAGTGTCTACCAGCTGTAAAAATTCTCTGCACCAGAATTTTCTTGTCTATAAGATGGAATGATAATACCCATCTCCATAGGTTCTTTGTGAAAAGCAACGACATATTGTATGTAAAAGCTCCTAATAGAGTTTCTGGTCCAATGGGTTGATCTTTGCTCTCTCCTTCTACTCCATTCCTCTTCTCTACCTCACTCCCTCCTCCCTGAGGAGGAGTAATGAGTATAATGGACTCCCACATAATTTGAAACACTCTTATTTTTGTTCAATTTGTTCAGAAGGCACATCTGGTCATGAACCTGCTATGCATAGTGTCATATGCCCAGTATTGTTGCCTGTTGAGGATGTTGGTTATTCATTAGATGAGAGTCTAAATAAATCTGCAACTATGACAAAAGTAAAATAGCTCAGAATGCCAAAACCAATCTCTTGCTTTTTTAGATATTTCAGTTGATTTCTGAAAGTTTCTTTAGTCTTATTATTCACTTCATTCATTCATTTATTCATTAAACTAAAAATTGTTGAGGCCCTCCATGTGCCAGGCACAGTACTGGGCGCTAGAAATAAATAAATAAATCAGTTCTTAAGCTCCATAATCTACCAGATGAATGAAAAGAGGCACAGGAGCTATGATAGACATCTGTTCAGAGTATATTAGGAGTCAAAGAAGGGCATAGTAGGTTCTCCCAGGGAAAAGTCAGAAAAGGAGATGAGGCTGGACTTAAATCATGGAAGATCAGCAGGTGTTCATCAGATCTAGGTGGCAAAGAAGGAAATTACATGCAGAGGGGACAGAATGCACAAAGGCCCGGGTACAGTATCCCCATACAATCTGGGAAAGTTCTTGGGTTGGCATGGTGGGACTGCTGGGTACAGGGTGATGAACCTAGTGAGAGACGAAGTTGGAAGTCCTAGACTAGTTCTCTTTACATACACACTGACCTACTCAGGAAGGGAGGATATCAGATGCTGTATAAATGTGGGTGACAACAGAAAAGGAACTCACCAAGTACAACTCAACTTCCAACCATACACATTGGCGGGTCACAGCTCTGTTATCTGTGATGGGTGTGGACATGGTTCTCCAAGGTTTCCCAGGTTCTCAGAAATAAATAAATCAATTTCTCTCTCTGTCAGGTCATAGCCTTTAGAGCAGCACATAATGGAAGGCATTTGTTTGCATTCCAGTGTCTTGGTTGAGTTTTCCTTCAAAATGAAGCCAGGTTTTTACTATTTGCAAATTCATTGATTAGGCACAAGATTAAGATATAAATTTATTGTCTATAAGAATAATGTCCCACAATTTTCAGTAAGGAAGGATGAGTTGGCAGTAAGAAAACCAAGAGTTATAAATACACGATGTGCCAGGTGCTTTTTAACCTTCTGAAAACCCTGTGTGGCATCCAGAGCTTTACCCCTCTGATTCCACACCCATTCTCTTTTCACTAGAACCCCCTTCTAAGAGCATCAGGTAGGTTTTAGTGTTTTTCTTCTAAGGACCCAAAATAAAGAAACTGATGAAAAGAAAATGGTCTTCTCATCTCCGCACATCTCACGGAGGCCACTGACAAGCAGACGCCTGGAGTTCCAGGTTCAGGTTAAGGAAAGAAAAAAGTCCACACCTTGGATCTAAGAGTGTTACTAAACTATTCTGGCATCCCACAACATTGGGAGAAGCACTCAGACATTTTGACTCCTACCCTTAAGCAGAAAGACAGAGACAAAAGAATGTGATTATAGATATAGCAACGTTTTAGAACAAAACTAGACAGGAAAGAACATCACAAGAGGAATCAAGAAATTTCTTCTCTTTCCAAACCTGTTAGCTTTCCCCTATTTTGCAAAGGGGATTTTCCCCCTTTACATAGTATCATTCTCTGTCGTTTGCCTTTACTGTCCCTTCCTAGGTTCCTTCCTTTCTTCCTTCCTTTATTTTTTCCTTCCATTCTTCTTTTTTCTCTTGTTCCCTTCTTTCTTTTTCTTCCTTGCTCCTTCAATCTCTTTCTTAAAGTTCAAGCCGAAATACCAACCTTAATCCCTGAGAAGCAGCTCTGTTTTTCCTGCCACGGCATTGCACAACTTGTGGTATGGCTCTGTGCCACCATTAGCTATGCAGCAAGCTTTTACGTGGCCAAGGAACATCTTGTACAATGCCACTTTTTATCAAAACCAAATAGCATAACAATGCATACAGGGCCTCGTTCACATTAACCTCATGAGATTTCACCATGATAAAAACAGTGAAATTGAAATACAAAATCCATCTCTGTTTGAAAATAAATAGCTCCAGTGCCTCTCCCTGCCCTTCCCATCCTCCCCCTGCCCTTTTCTAAAGCCCCCACTTCTCCTCTACTCGCTCACCTCCCCACCCTCTTGTCATCAAGTGCTTCCTTTGGCCTCCAACTGTTCAGGTTTCACCAGTCTGGTGACCCATTAGGACAGGGTTGCACCACTCTGGGGCGAGGCTGGAGGGAAGGAAAAGGTTTGAGTCAAAAGCCCTGCTGAAGCTGGATTTGACTCGCCTACTATTGGGGTCTCCATAATGTTGGCAAAGGAGGAATGTCTTAGAGACAAGTGCAGTCATGTGTTGCTTAACGATGGGATACCTTCTAAGAAATGCCTAGTTGGGTGATACGGTTGTTGAGTGAACATCATAGAGAGTACTTACACAAACCTAGATGGAACAGCCTGCTCCACACCTAGGCTACATGGTATAGACTACTGCTCCTAGGCCAACACCCTGGACAGCATGTTACTGTGCTGAATACTGTAGGAAGCTGTAACACAATGGTATTTGTGTAGCTAAACATATCTAAACACAAAACAAGTACAATAAAAATATAATAATCTTATGAGATTATTAGATCTCATATAATACTGTACCATCGTGGGTGCAGTATCTCATGACTGTGGTCAGGCCCGTATTCTTGTTTCAGGGACCAGGACAAGAGGCTCAGAGAGAAATATCTACAGAGCTGAGCAAGTTTCAGCTCTTGGTGCAAGAGGTCCCTCAGCTTGGAGGTGTCCTTAACTAGGAACCTCCAAAGAGTGGAACAGGAGTCGGGTAAGTGCTGACTTGAAAGCATCAATGGCTCAGGTCAGGTTGTCATGTTGTCATGGTATTAGATACCCAGAGGGAAACCCTGGGGGCTAGTCTTTCCCTCCACCAGCCCCTTCCAAGTGATCCCCAACAACAGGACTAAAGGAGACTCACGTCTCCCTCTGCCTTGAGATAGTCCTAGCCTTCATCCTCCCCAAAAGCTGCAGAGCTCCCAACAGGAAGACTTCATGCTATGTCCCTGAGTGCGGAGACATGTTCTTCAGTGCCAAGTTGTTGGAGGAAAGACCAGAAAAGGAGCTGTCTTTCTGAAGGCCAAGATGAATTCCCCAGTGAGAAAGTCCCTGTTCTTCCTTCTACAACATGTCTCAAACCTGAGCCCTCCTACCTACCTAACGTGTGGATACCCTCCATCCTTCATTCATCTATTTCTTTAAGAAATATTTCATTGGGTTTCTACTGTGTAGCAGCCCCATTCTAGGGGGTAATGAAATTTACAAGACAAAGTCCCTGCTGTCATGTCAGGGGACAGGGCATATGATAAATTAATGAGTAAACTAAATGAATACATAAATTCAGCCAATAATAAGTATTTTCTATAAAGGGATTTTGCTTTTTGTTTTAAGGAAATCGGGTGTGAAAAAGAAATGAGTGTGGGGAGTGTGAGGCGGCTTTCCATCAGGGTGATCGGAATGGCTTCTCCGTGAAGGTGACATTGAGGTGAGCCCCACAGGAGGAGGAGGAAGCAGGGAAAAACATTTCACACAGAGGGAATGGCCAGTGGAAAGCCTCTGAGGCAGAAGCGAGCCTGATGTGGTGGCAAAAGGCAACAAAGTCCCACCAAGGCTGGAGCGGGAGAGGATGGGGAGCAAAAGGGGTGTGAAGGCAGGGCCCACCTCCTGCCTCCCTCCTGCTCCCTGGCCCCCGTGTCCATCCACAGTGCCCTGTCCCTTTACTCAGTGGCTAGGTCAATCCAGTAGAGTACATCTAGGGCTGTTTTCTGCTGTGCAGAGGGGCCTCTCGGCTCCACGCCTCCTCCCAGAGGAGCCCCAGCCCCCCGACACCCTGCCCAAGCACCAGCCAGACAGATTAGTGAGCAATTTTCCTGGGTCTCAGCCCTTGGGTGTGAGACTTAAACCCTTAATTCCAAACCATTACGACATGGGTATCCAGTTGCCGCTGATGACTGCAAATCAGGGTTTGCTTGTGCGTGCCAGATGTTTTGTCAATGAAGGATTTCTCTCTCAGCTTCAGCTTTAAGTGAGTCGGATGTTTACTGAAACTACAGCTTAAATAAACAAGCCAGATGTAGGAGAGACTGAAAAGGCATAGAATACCTCAATGAAGAAGTCTGCAAAGTGGTCAGTGGGCTTACATGAGGATAAGAAAAATGAAAACATGTATAGTACGGGCACAAGAAAGATACTGTTTGAGAGCATGAATTTGAGATACTGTCTGGACTCATGCTGCCAGGGATCAAATCCTGGCTCTGCCACTTGCTAGCCATGTGACTCTGGGCCTCCTTTCATCTCCGTACCTCAGATTCTGCATCTATAAAATACAAAGAGCAACAGTACCTACCTCTAGTGTTGCTGTGATGATTAAAGGAATTAATACACGAAAAATGCTTACAGCAGTGCCCGGCAAGTCATAAAGAGTCAAGGGCTGCTCACTTCTATTGCTAAAGGGTGTGTCATAAACCCGATGAGTACTGGCTTTGTGTTACCAGTGGGTCGGTTCAGCTGGGTGGAGCCTGGAGCATTGTGGTGAGACTGTGAGCTCAGGGCCTCAGGTCCCCAGGATCATACCGCACTCCCAAGTCATTATACTCACAAATACCAGCCTTTGGACCCAGGAGGAATAAATAAAAAGTTGTAGATAGTACATCACAAATCATTCTTCCTTCTAGAGGGAAGAGCTCAGGGCCATAGTAGTGAGAAAGGAATCCCTTCCCCTGCATGAAGGATAACACAGGGCAACTTCTAAGGGAGGCCCTGGGCGTGGCACACTGATCCACTGGGCCATTCGTAGACATCGATTGCCTTCAAGGTTATGTCCAGATAATGCATTCTCAAACTTCAAAAAACAATTTTTTTTTAAAGAAACTGAGCCTTTAATTAGAATGAAATCTCAACACATATCTCCACACATAAAACCACTACTGTGTCAAAGAGCCTCCGTCTCTCCATCCCGGCTTTCTGTTTGTCACCAAAGCAATCATAGGGAACACGACTTTAAAACAAAACATCACCAAAAATATTGACTTGGCTAGGAAAACTCTAAGAGAACAGGTCTGCATCAAGTCTCTCAGTGACATACTTTCCAGTACATCCTCCAGCACTTTTATTAATTCAATTAAAAAAATTCTAAGTACATAGTTTTAAAAAGTCAAAATCTTACCATGAAAAACTGCAGGCACCCCAATGCCTTCTGCCCTTAGGCTCCTCCCCCAAGAGACACCAACTTCCAACCTTTTCAGCTGTTTCTTTGGCATGTACCTTTCTATCTTTAAATAACATGCTTATATTTCTGGTTCTTGATTTTTCAATCACAGCTATTTCTCTTTTGACTTTCTGTTAACAGAGGATCAAATCTCACCTCTTCTCACTCTGCCTGCTTTGCTCTGCTGTATCCCTCCAGAGTTTACATACTTACTCTCCCATTCACACATGGGACTCTATTTTTTTGTTAATTCAATATTCACTGTTTACATACCAACACCTAAGGAAATATTGTTCACAAAGGAACCACATAATATACCATACTTATGTTCCTTCCTTGTATATTTTTTTCTACAGATAAAAATATTTTTTTCTTTTCCTTAATTTTGTGTACCTAATATGAATTCATCCTCCAAATTCTACAGGGCTAAAAAAAATTCTGAGTGAAGACAAATGTTTCACAGAATCAAAGAGTTCCATTTTCTTTGGGAGGGGGCACATCCCTCTCGGAGACCTGCCGTCTTCCTAAGCAAGTCGAGGCTGGTTGCTCTGTCTGTCGGCTACACTGCTCTTATTTTGGTCTTTTCTATTATCATCAGCCTAGGAATTCTCTGAGCCTTTCTCCTGAGTTGAATGCCTGGTTCCTAGATTTAATGTCTTGGCATAATCGCCTCTCACCTTTTTATTTAGTGAAGTGCAACCTCTAGTAGCTTCTTTTTAAAATTTTTTTAGATGTTGCATATATGAAAATATTTTATTATATATTCACACTTGATTTATGGTGGGCAAGTCAATCTTCTTCTTTACCATAGCTCCACAGGACTTGTTAGACCCATGCATTCTGGTCTTTGTCCAAGTGTTGAGTGTGTGTTTACCCTAATATGAGGTATGATCCTCTATCCTTCCTGGAGACATAAATACCAGACTCTGGGTGACTCTGGGTACGTGAGATGCAATCTATAGCAAGATAAAGTGAGAGATAATTAACATTCTCCTTCATCCACCATTCATATTTTCACTTAGCAAACATTTGCAGAGTGCCTGTACTATGTGCCATATACTGTGCTCACTGCTGGGACTTGTTTAGGTTTGGGGTGATTAATTCATATATATTTATTTTGACAGGTTCACATAGAGCCCTCAGGCCATAGGGCAACACTAAGACTTTTCTTTTGAGCTACTCTCCTTAACTGGGTCAGCTTCCCTTACTTTAGTCAGCAGAAGCCAAACTCAATAGAGGAGCTGCCAAGGAAAGGACATAACAATGAACACCAGGCTCTTGCAGGTGTCACTGGGCAAACAGTATAGAAGACCCATTGTTTAGAGTTGAGGGGCTCTGTGGGGTCAGAGAGAGAATGTTCCAGAACCTCTGAGTTCTGTGGGACAACAGTGACCAAGTCCTCCCGTGTGAGCCCAACTGAAGGGGAGCTCAGAGCAGGAGAACAGTACAGAAGATAACAACAATAACAGCAACAACAACAATAGTAATAATTGTTGTTATTATTGTTGCTGCTGAAGCCAGAAGGGAAATTGACTAACCAGAACACGGGCACTGTCCTAGCGACTCAGTAACATGGGGGTGGAACACCTACTTCTGCTTTGATTCCCAGAGATGTTTTTCATTAGTTGTAACTAAAATCCCAAACAAAGACCCAACAAAAAGTAACCTTACTGTCCTAAAAATTGCATTTTCTTTCTGACCCTGCAATTTGTCCCAAAGAAATAAGGGCAGACATAAGATATTACTGTTAGAAATGATGAAGTAATGAAAGATTTGAGAAAATAGATAGGCTTAAAGATACACTGGCATAAAATATAAAAGTAAAAATAACCTAGCTATCTTTCTGATCAAAAACTTGGGCAGAACCCAAGAATCATTCATTAGAATATTATATACCTTTAAAAATTATAGAAATATATTAATTGATGTAGAGAGATGTTTCTAATATTTATATGTTCCTTTTATGTGTATGTATATTCAGGAAAAGATCTGATAGGAAAAATACTGATATAATGTACTCTATGTTATTTTGATCCCGATATACATATATACAGAAACATATATATACAGAGAAAGATAACTATAGAAAAACATCAAAGAATTAAGATTTGGTTATCTGTATTTTCTATGATAATCCTACCTTGCTTTTGTAATAAGAGAAAAGAACAGCAAGAGGTATTTTAAATGTCTAGGATAAAGAAGAAAGGAAGGGCTTCAGCAAGCCAAAGACAAGCCTTGAGTACGACTCCCCCAGTGCACAGTTTTCCAGCAGCTCCATTTTGACACTCCTCACTCCTCAAGCCCATGATTACTAGCTTTTCGAAGCACAGGCTCAAGCAAAACTGGTTGTAGGTGGCTAGGAAATTAAGTCTTGGCTATGGCCACAAGGGTCCAAGCCGCCTACATAAGGTTGGTGAGTCAGAACTTGCTTTGGGTTGTTGCAAGAAGCATCCAAGCATCAAGCCTGGAGGTCACAGAGAGGTCTTCTCCCATCATCAGCTCTTACAAAGATGCTAATCTGATAGATGAAACCCTTCCTTAGGGCAGGTTCTGAAAACCACCCCAACAATTCTGAGCCATGTATCATTTGTCTTCCAGTTAGCTAATATTCTTGGTGACACCATACTCCAAACTAGCTGCTCATTCTTGAAGAAGATACAGGCTTCACTGTCATCACTGATCACCTACTGTGTTCCAGACACCATGCTAGTCTTTCCATGTACGTTGTTTACCAATCCTTGCAACTCTGCAGGATGGATGTTGTCCAGTTTTTCAAAGGGGAAAATTGAGCTCAATAATTTTCCCTGCACCTCGTGTGAAGAAGCAAAGCTGGGATTTGAACTGGGGCTACATTACCCCAGAACCCATGCCTTGTCTCTTACACAGGGTGGCTTTCCAATCCCTGGAACCCTTTGTCTGTAGCCCACATTCTAGCATTGCCACATACTACTTCGAGCACCCTATTGTCTACGGTTTTGTCAGCAGTGTCAGACCCTTCCTTTGGGTCTTACTAAATGTCCAGCACTGTACTGAACCATGGTGGATGAGTGAAATTCAAGTTCATGGCTAGGAAACCAGTTAAGGGAGAATTGTAGCTTTCCCCCATTTTCTATTTGACACCCTATCCCTTTTCCATCATTTCATATTATCCTTAGAGTAGGAATCGATTCACTCAGCTCTCATGACAATATTCAAAATTCTTCAAAAGCTTTCAGTAGGGATGTCTAAACATTTTCCCCCTGCCACACATAGAAAAATAAGAGGTGTCTTGGGCCACAAGTTAAAGACACAAACACTAACAAAAGCTGATGAGCAAAAAGAAAAAAAAGTTCTTGCATAGTTATCATGATATCCAACACCATAGTAAGCAAAACAGGCCTCAGAAAATGCACACAAAACCCACAGACTACAGGTGGGACACCCCTAAAGCAGGGGTGGTAGAGGGTACCAAAGATCACTGGTTGTTTCCTTATCTGCCTGTCTTGTGTTGTCACCCATTTTCCCCACCTTGGTCCTCCAGCCCAGTGGGTCAAGGCTGCCTTGTGTTCCCGAACATTTCAACCTCTGAAGCCCTGTCCCTGCAAGGCCCCCAGCCTGGATTGACACAGCGCTTCCTCAGGGACAGGCACTCGAGAAATAGTTATGGAGTAAATTGACAAATGGGGAATGAGTGATTAAACAACTTCTGCTTGATTTGGGTAAGTTCTGCCCTGCCTCCACGGCTGAGCTCTACTCCCACCAACCCTGTGGAGACTTTCTCCCATCAACCCGCAAGAAAGGTCTGTACTCACAGTCTACGGTGCTGACTGATTGCTCAATGTGCACCTCTTGTATGCCTAAGGTGTTTCATGCACGTGTCCTGCCCTATAAAGGGAAGAGACAGGTTGTGTTATTTACTGACTCTAGAACCAGAGAGTCCAAGGTGCCAGCCTCAATTCCATCCTTTGCCAGCTGAATGAACTTGAAGAGATTTCCTAACCTCTCTGAGGCTCCATTTATTCATCTGTCAAAAAGGGGCAATTCTTACCTCATGAACTTCTGTGAGGGCCAAGACTCCTTTCTTACATGGGTCAAGGAATCAAAATACAACACAATATTGTATTCACCAATACAATATTGGTCAATCAATACGAAATACTGTACCATCCCATTTTCATTTCCTTTTGGAGATTTACATACCTATAGATGTGTTGGTGTATGAATATGTGTACATATAATCAGGAAGGACACATACAAACCACCAACACTTATGGTCAATCCCAACATTCCTATTCTAGACAGTAGTCATTTATGTGTATGCTTCCTTTCCCTCCCCAAAGACTGTAAGAACCCAAGTGGCAGAAACTGACTTTATCAGACAGGTTGTACTAAATTTTACAGAAGTGACCATCTCAAAATCTGAGATGTTGAGACAAAAAGATTACTTCTTCTTTTCACTACATTTCCCCTGTGGGTCAGCTAGGAGGAGGTGCTGACCCACAGGGGACACATGGGTACAATGGACCATTGCTGGGTACTATGTAGCATGCTACAGAGAAAAGAGAGGGGCACAGCATTTGTTCATAGCACTTGGCCAAAGCAAGTCATGTGGCCACAGGGAACTTGGAGTGGGCAGAGGCATACAATCTTCTGATGTGTCTGGAAGGGGCGAGAGCCCAGACATCTGTGAAGTGTTCCTCTGACTGCCTTGCCAGCTTGACTTTAGTCCTCTGTCCATGAGATGATTCTGTGCACATAGTGGTCACTTGGGGAACACAGATGACTTAGCGCCATGCAATGGAATTCAGGTACTATGAGAGTACAGGAGAAAAGTATAAAAATAACTAACACTTAAGTTCATTCAATAAGAAGCTGATGAGAAAAATATCTACATACTTAAGCAATCGCAGCAGTAGAGTGGCACAAATGCTATAATAAGATTATAACACCCAGTGAAAAGTGTTTCTTTTCCATTGCTTCTGCAACAAATTACCATAAGCTTGGTGGATTAAAATAACACAATTGTATTGTTTTATAGTTTTTAGGTCAGAATTCTGGCACAGGTCTCAGTGAACTAAAATCCAAGTGTTGGCATGTTGTATTCCTTTCTGGATGCTCTAGAATTCTACTTATGCAGGTTGTTGGCAGAATTCGGTTCCTTGTGGAACCAAGGTCCTTTTTATTGCTGGCTGTCAGCTGTTTCTGGTTTCTAGGGGCTGCCATATTCCTTTACTCACCACCCCCTTCCTCCAGCACCAAAGCCAGCAATAATAGGTCAAGTTCTTCTCATGTCACATCTCTCTGACCCACTCAGCTGCCTTTCTCCTCCACTTTTAAAGACTCGTTAGTTTGGGACTACCTGCATAACCCAGGATCATCTCCTCATCTCTGGGTCCTTAATCTTAATCATCTTAATCACATCTTCAAAGTCCCTTTTGTCATGTAAAATAACATCTGCACAGGTTCCAGGGACTAGGAACGGACATCTTCCAGGGCAGGGAATATTTTCTATGCACATAAGTCACATAATACATATATCAAGGCTCGGCACCCGTGGCTCAACAGGCTAAGGTACCAGCCACGTACACCTGAGCTGGCAGGTTCGAATCCAGCCCAGGACCTATAGTCCCAGCTACGTGGGAGGCAGAGGCAAGAGACTCACTTGAGCCCAGAATTGAAGGTTGCTGTGAGCTGTGATGACACAGCACTCTATTCAGGGTGACAGCTTGAGGTTCTGTCTCAAAAAAAAAAAAATACATATATCAATGTATATATAATCACATAATACATATGTCTATGCATTTTATTAATTTATTCATGATTCATTGTGACTGAGCCAGGGATAGAAAGATTAATTTCAAGTAGGAAGACCAGGGAAGACTTCAGCATGGCCTGAAGATGAATAAACTCCAACAGGCAGAGCTGGGGAATGGGCTGTCATAGGTATCCCAAGCTGAGGGTCGAGCATGCACACAGGGGACAGCGAGTCCCTGCCCAGTGTGTCCGCAGTGGCACATGCTGCAGCACCTGAGGCTGAGGTGGGTTTGACGGCTGAGGTGGGTTTGACCTCGGTAAGGCAGCCTATCCTGGAAATAAGAACATGGGCGCTACCCAGTTTGAGTCTCAGTTCAGCCCCTTACCTGGGTGACCACAGACAAGTTACTAAACCTCTGTGAGAATCAACCTTGAAGTGAAGGTGCTCCCAATAGTACCTGTCTCTTAGGGTTGTTGGGAGATTTAATTGAGGTTATATTTGAAGTGCTTAAAATTTAATGAAGGCTGTTGTTAGTACTATTACTACCAGCCAAATCCTTCTTGGGCCATGATTAGGACAGAATCTGGGAGAATTCTGCCAGCCTCCCTGCTCTTCCCCTTCCATCACCAACCCCATGAATCTTGTGAGTGGGCTTCTCAGTCTTCAGAGGCCCTCATGGTACCCCAGTGGAGGAGCCCGCCACAGCTCTCCCTCCACCTGCCCAGAACTTGCTCTGGCACTGTGCTTAACCGTGGAAGACAAATGGATCAAGACCAGCCCTCAAACAAAATCATGTTCTGGGTCCTGGGGGGAGCAATGAGCATCTCTTCATTTCCAAGGTGCTTTCACCAACCCATTTTTCAATGATACAAGGCAGTGAACTTGCTGTGTCCGGGTCTTCAATTCTCAATCTACACATTCTGGGCCTTAAACATAGAAGTTGATGTCACATACTGTTGAATTGGGGTCAAGTATTCAGAACCCATCTTCAGAGAGTAGGAGGGCACAAATACATGTGTATAGATATGTGTGCATAAATAAATAAAGCAAATATTCTTTGCAGAATTATTGATTTTGATATAATTTGTATTTCTAAGCTCCAAAGTAAATTAATTAGGGACAACATGTCAAATTTAACTCACAAGCGTCCATTCTCTTTGCAGGGCTGCAGAGCCAGCTGTGAACAGAGCAGGGATTAGAGCCCTGGTTGCCCCAGATAAGGCAAGTGGCAGGTAGACGCAAGACCTTCATCCTTCCCACCCACAGCCTCTGTCTTCACTATAATTTTTTTTCATACTATCAAAGTAATAAGTAGGCATTTTAGAAAATACAGAGTACTAAACAGAAAAAAGTAGGGTTTATATACAGACCCACCCCCTAGATAAAATTGCATTAAAATTTCATATTTTCCTTTTCATTTGATCCCCATGAAATTGTTTTTTCAGTCTAACCTGGATGGAATCACTTTGCACATACTATCTTAAGAAAATGAACACCTGCTATGTCACCTCCCCGAACCCCAGCTTCCTGGCCTGTGTCTCATCAGGTATTTGTAAGCTGCTAACACAAACACAACCTGGCAGATGGTGTGTATTCAATACCTGTTAACAATTATCATGACCACAAGTGAGAACCATAATTATTATTATCTTGCTTAATCATCACACAAACTCTGCCAAATTACAACAGATGAAAAAACTGAGGCTCAGAGAATTGTCACGTGTCCAACTTACATAGCTTGCAAGGGGTGAATCCAGGATTTGGAAAGATGAATGAAGAGAGAAAGTAAATTTTCCATAGAAAAGATTCCTTGAGAATCTTCACCAAGTCCTTAAAATACCAGTTATTGAGAAAGCTCAGAATAAGACAGTTTGCTTCAGAATCTTCTCAGTACTTCAGCTAAAATTATTTATAGCCAGTTGTTTCCTCCCAGATTAAATGCTCCAAATCTCTCCTTTGGATAAGGAGCTCCAAGGAAGCCATAGTTATTCAAGATGGCTTTCCAAAATCCTACACACCCTCAACCCTTTTTGGGTCCCTCCATTCCCAATCCCAATCAATTCCCTTTTAAAACTCTAAGCTTGAGCATAAATAAGAAATCACTCAGGTTATAGCTAAACCCCTTATAAATGCTATGGGATTAGCCACTGCATCCCTGTGCCTCCATAGCCTTTCATTAGGACACATAATTGAGAACTTCAACTGTCATTTTCCTCCATCTGCACTTTATTAAATCTCATTCATTTGGTCCCCATAGGCTTCCCAGCTAAAGTGGCGTGGGTAGGACTCATCCCTCAGGTGGTCACCTTGCTGCTATGCCCTATGCACAAAAGCACACATGCGCACGCACTTACACATACGCATGCATGCACTGAGTCCCTGTGAGTCATGGGTTTGAGTATCTCAAAATCTGGAACCTTGTGCTGGACTGGCCCAGATCACACCAGGACAAAGGTTGGCACATAGTTTTGTTGTCTGAGAGAGTGTGGATTCAGGTGAAATTAATTAAGGGAGTACTGGCTTGTAGCTGTTAATTAATGTATTGCACCTGCATCTAAGAGCTCATCTCCTCTCCAGAACCTAAAGAGGGAACTAATGACCAAACTAAGCAAGACAAAGGGCTTGGGGACAGAGCCGGCCAGACACTCAAGCTTACATGGTCTACAGGGTAGCATGCAGTGCAGGGTCTGCGCCTTCTCCTCCAAGAGCCCATTGCTAGAGTACTTTGCCTAGGAATGGTGACAGATGCCTGGCGTTGTACCACTAGAATTTTATCCCTATGGATTAACTTTTGGTGCTATAGAAGACCCTCTGTTAAAATGCACATACCTCTGGGAGAATAAAGTAAGTCATATTCGTCAGTAATCCATGAGCATAAATTATTACCTTAGACCACCTTTTATAATTCGGGTACCCAGACACATGAGTTGGGTTGGGAGCCTTTATCCAAGGAAGATGGACCAGGAATAAGGGCAGGATGAGAGCACTGGGCCCTGGGAAGGAAGGGGCTCAGGGCAGGTCTGACTCTATATTTTGGTTACCACTGGCTGGGGGTGGTCTGGGCCGTAGCCGCTGCTGGGTGACTTTATGTAGATCCCTAGCCTATCTTAGTGACTCAGCCACACCCTGGAGGTAATCAAGGTGACCTACAGCTCCTGAGAAATTGGGAGCAGCATTAATTACTGACTGCACAGAAGCCTGCAAACACCAGCCCGTTGACACGCAAGGCATGATTATTAAGTCATTAGGAGGACTAGTTAATTATCACTTCTAAAGTTGCTGATGGAAAGGGACAATTGCCTGTTGCTCTAAATAAGGGAAACCTGGAGAGTGGTGAAAAAGATGGGGAGGTAGAAGACACACAGGTCTACCCCTCACTACTTGCTCCCAGACTGGGAAAGCTGGGTCTTTCTCCATCCATTGGAGCCAGCATGTGGGGCACTTGTGGCGTGTACTAGGATGAGCAAGGAGCAACAGGTTTTTCTGGGGTGGCTAGTTGGCACTACCTTGCAATTTGACCACCTAGGAATTGGGAACGCCAAACACTAAGAAGACAAAACGGTCTGTGCTGACTCCACGCTTACCATATTGTCTCAGGTGGCCCAGATGACAGGTGTGATCCAGTGCTCTGAAGATCGGGAAGGGTGGAGGAGCAAAAGAAAGACACCTTTAAACTCAGCCACTAGGCAGGTGCGTGCCCTTGTGCAAGCTAATTTCTTAACACACTGATCTTCAGTTTTTTCATCTACAAAACCGGGAGTCACAAAACCTAGCTGTTTTTTTTTTTCCTCCTGGGACTGAAGTAAAAGTTGAATGAGCCCCAAAAATATGGAAGAATTTTTTGTGTGCAGCATAAAATGCTATAGGGACATTGTATTATTCCAGATGCCTCTGGGTGTCATCGAGGAAATCTTGTTTGACCCAACAGTTTGCCATAGCACCTACAATTTTGAACACTTGTAAATATTTTCATTAAAGGAATTTCCCTTCTGAAAGTTCACCTTCAAAATGCTGACATAGTAGCCAAAATAATATAGGATGGGGGAGGAGGGGAAGGGGGAGAACGGCTGGCAGAAGGAGGGAGGGCATGTGGCGGGATCTCACCTAATATGCACATTGCAAGAGTGAGTGCATAACATGCTCCTCTGTTACAACTAGAACTTTAGAAGTGAGAATGATGTAATCTAAAAATCTATACCCTCGTATGAATTTGAAATTAAGAAAAATGGGAGGGAAAAAAAAAACAAGAACAGGATGGGGGAGGAGTGGGAGAATCCATGATTATCCACCGATAGGTGAACGCTGATTGGTTTATCGAATCAACCAGGCCTCTAGCAAGGCCCTGAGGATATGGGATCTGGAATGAGTAACTTTTAGCAGATAGAGGGAGAGGGAGGAGCAGGAGGCCAAGAAGCAGCCAGAGAATGTTGGGTGTCAAAGAGGAGCAGAGAAGGGAATTCTGTAAAGGGAAAGATGAAAAATAGGAAGAAACACATGGTTACTATTGATTTTAAGACTTTTGCATCTCCCTTTGCAGATCAAAGTGTTTATACATATTCTCTGCTGCTCCTCACAATGGTCTGGTGCATTATTATTTCCTTTTCTCGTAGAATAAACTAAGACCTAGGGGTCGTAAGTGACTTGCCCAATGTTACAGATCCAATATGTGGTAGATCCTGAACTCAAAAGCAGATCCTGAGTCTCTAAGCCCTGTGCTTTTTACACCCTCATACCTGTACTTCGCATTTTACCCGGAGGGAATATTCTTCTGTCATTTGAATTTACCCAGCCCTAGAGATTTTATCTGTCCTTCTCTTGAAGAGTAACTGAGATATTGGAGATGCTCAGTAAGCAGCTGGCTCCTTTCCTCTTCCTTCTTTTCATAGTGGGTCACTGTCCAACATGTTCAATGAAGCAGTAATAGCAGTTGGCATCCACAGAGCATTACTATGTGCTAGGTGTTTTGTGTATAACATACCTAATTCTCACAATGGTAGGTCTCATATCCTCTGTCTACGGAGGCAAACAGCTTGCCCATTGTCATGTAGCTAGTGCACAGGTGAAACAGGATTCAAACCTCATTCCGCCTGTCTTTAAAGCCCATGTAAGCATTGCCATCGATACACAAGAGCTACCGAATATATCTTTTCCCTTTTATTTTTAAACTAGCTATTCTCAGATTTCAATTCCTATGAATATTAAACTCTTGAAACCACCTTTTCTAATAAATAATTTTATTCACGTTTTCTTGGAGCCCAAGGGCAAGAATTTTTCTTTATTATATACGTTAAAGTCAAAATGAAAATTCAGAAATGAATCTCTGCAATTAAAATGTTTTATTTGGGAAGGAAGAATTGCAATTGTGAGCCTACCTGCAGATTACATGGCCTTAGGTAGTCCAGCAGTCCAAAGAACAAAGAGAAGGTCAGAGGTTTTTTTTTAAAAGGGGAAATGTAATGTGTGGTCTTGGGAGAAAGTTTAGTGGTATTAGCAAAGCCCTGGGGAGCTGACAAGCTCTGATTGGTGGGTGACAAAAGTAGGGTGGGCTAAACTGGTTCCAGAGTTGCAGCTAGTTATCTCAGCAACTGTCAGATAAAACTGGTTCTCAGGGAAAACTTTAGTTGCATGTTGAAAGTTCTCATAAGTAAGCTCAATTTGCATTTATGAAAGGAAAGAAGAATAGTTTCCTGGCTAAAAAAAACAAAAAACTGGTTCTCAGGTTACAACAGGTAGTTTCAGCAGCCAGCCTTGCAGAATTACATTTTAAAGAAAAATGTTATGGGTCCTGAGTGCTTTTTCCCTTGGCTTTTTGACTCTGTTTTAGTTGGATATGACAAGAATGACCCAATTCATATGATCAACTTTCACATATTTAGAAGTAGAATTTCTGTTTTCTGAGTGAGAAACATTTTCAACTTTACTAAATGGTACCAATTCACACTATTACCTGTGTATAAGAGAATCCATATTGCTTTACTTTCTAGCCAGCACTTGGTTTTGTGAACATTTCAAATTTTTCCAATTTTGTAGTGTTAACATTCCCTTGTGGTTTTAAAGTATGTTTTCCTGATAACCAACAAAATTGAACACCTTTTCCCAGATTATTGGCCATTTGTGGTGGCTCAATAATGAAATGCCTACTCATAGTTCTGGCTGCTTTTCTATTGGGTTGTTTATACTTCCTTTCTTGATTTGTAAATCTTCTTTATATATTAGATACTCTGAATACCAAGTCTTTGTAGGTTATATGCATGGCATTTCTATTTTCTTTTACAAATCCAGGATATAATTTATCCTGTTTCATGGCTTGTTCTTCGCTCTCTAATGCCCTTTGAACATACTTTATTTTAATATTATATTGTGCTAATCAATTTTAAAGTGTTCTATTTACATTGGCTTCCTTCACACCTCAAGATCTCCTGGATGTAATCACTTTCACCAAGTTCCTTTTGTCGTTTGAGGAAATATATTTACAGATTCTGGGGCAGAGAGTATGGATATTTCATAGGAAGCATTATTCTGACTAACACCTATGGCTCTTGACTGGGAGCTTCAAGAGTCTTCTTGGCCAAACTGCCAAACTTGCAAGTCTTCTTGGCCAAACTGTTCAGAATAGAACAGAAAGTCACACTGATTTAGGAAAGAAGAGGGCGCAAGTCGCAGCTCAGGTGCCACATATTCTCACTGTTTTTACTGAGATATAATACATTTTCTTAAATGAATGTTTCTTTATTTGCTGTATTACCTCCAAATCATTTTCAGAGACTTTAAATGGTTGATTTTTAAAGTAACTGTCTCTGGTTAAGGTGTTTTCAATGACGAGGAGTTCCTCAAATCTCCTCATGTTTCATGTCCAGAAGTGGAATCTCTCAACTATGTTCTTAAACTTAGTTTTGCTGAGTGTATAAGTCTTGGTTGATATTTATTTCCTATCAGTACTTTAAAGATACTCCTGTGCTCCCTCTTTTATTATTACTTTTCAAAAGTTTGGTTCTAGTCTGATTGCTTATAGATTATCTGTCTTTATAAATTATCTGTCTTCTCTTTCTGGTTGTTTTTAAGATTTTCTCTTCTTTTTGGGTGCTATGCATTTTACACTAATGATTTTAGCTATTGATTTTCTTCATATGTATTTTGCTTAAACTTTCTGAATCTAATGAATATATTTCTTAAAATCTGGGAAATTCTTAGTACATATCTTGTCAATATTGCTTTCTCCTAATCTTTCTATTTTTTCTTTTGCCTCTTCAATTAGATATAAAGTAGCTTTTCTCAGTGTTTCACCTACTCAATTCCCCCTTTTTGTCCTTCTGTGTCTCTTAATATTTCCTTGATATTTTCTACATCTGATCTCTGTATGCTGCATTTGGGGTAATTTCTTCAGGTCTATCTTCAAGTTAAATAATTAACTCTTTAGCTAGATGATTTTTAATTTTTATAAGGATATTCTTTTCTGGTTTTTTTGTTTGTTTGTTTTTGGCTGGGGCTGGATTTGAACATACCACCTCTGGCATATGGGGCCAGAACCTTACTCCATTTACTTTTTTTTTCTTGAGAAAGAGTCTAACTATGTCTCCTTCATTAGAGTGCCGTGGCATCACAGGTCACACAACCACAAACTCTTGGAGTTAAGCAATTCTCTTGCCTAAGCCTCCTGAGTAGCTGGGACTACAGGCACCCACCACAAAGTCTGGCTATTTTGTCGTTCTTGTCATTGTTGTTGTTATTCAGCAGACCTGGGCTGGGTTTGAACCTTCCAGCCCTGGTGTATGTGGCCGGCGCCCTAGCTGCTGACCTACAGGCGCCAAGCCAAGACATTTATTTTCATTATTGCATTTTTATTTCTAAAAAATTCTACTTGATTATATATACTAACCAAATCTGCCTGGTCATATTCTTTCATCATATTTTCAGTGTTTAATTTTTATTCTGTATCTGTGAGTCAAATATCTTCAGTCTTGGTGGGTCCTAAATAATGTCTTGCTTTCTCATGTATATTGTGATTTTATTTATGTGATTGTTATAACACTACATATCGGCATGTTTTGTGGTTGGTTGTCAGTGGTAATCCACCAGAGAGGGGTAGCGTTTGCACCTGCCGTTTAGTTGAGAGCACTAACTCAGAAACTACTTCTGATATTTAGTTTAGGTGTTCTGTAGCACACAGGGAGTATGAAACAGAATCTGAGTTCATATGAGGACTTACTTGTAGATATGAACCCTTAGGAAAAACAGTTTATCTACCTGGAGCCAAAATTGAGACATACCTCCTTCCTTGCCAGCTCCTTTATTGGTTACATCTTTTTTTTTCTTAGACATATATTTAACTGAAGTAGTATCTCGTTCAGGATCTTAATTTTATGTAAGAATCTCTGTTCTGACTCCCACTTTGACCACTCTAACGCCCTTGTGTCTGGCCTCCATTTGTTATAAGAGCAACTGTCAGAAACAAACAAGTCTAGGATATAGGTTATTGGAGAAACTGCTAGATTTAGTGCCCACTTTTCTTCATGGATTTGTGTTCCAACTTTAGATTTAGCACAGAAGGGGTTCCCTTCTTTTTTTGTTGTATGTGCTATTTTTGTAGAAAATTTTTACTTTATATTTTATCCAGTATTAGTGGGATTTTTTCCTCCTTTTCTTCTTTTTTCCACAAAAGTTTTTTTATACTATCCAGTCTTCTATAATGCTAAAAATAGAACTCCCCATAATGTTCTTTCCCCTCTCGTCCTACCTAGAAAATCTTCACTCATCCTTAAATTCCTTGATGAGATGTCATCTCTTCTGGGGAACATTTTCCGTCCAGCTCCCTCCCAAAGCAAAATAAATTAGTCCATTGTCTATATTCTCACATATTTGGAACACAGGTCTAATAATGATCTCCTACAATTTTTATTACAGCAATTTCCTTATCTGTTTCCTCCTACTATTCTGCAAGATCCTGGCAGATGTTTTAATTATCATTTTATGTTCAGTGTTCCACACAGTTCCTAACAGAAAATAAACACTTAAGTGGATATTTATTGGCATTTGAATTTTAAAAACCCAATACATTGTTTGCCAAATGAAGTCTAAACTCATTAGAATGTCATTCAGGTGCCTCCACATTCCAATTGCAACCTACTCTTCCAGCCTCATTAATCAATTAATGGATTGTTAATTAATATATATGTTATTTGTTAACTCATCCATTCATACATGTATTCATTATCTTTCCTTGAGTGCCTAGGATGTACATAGCTCCATGCTGAGCAGAGGGAATATTGCCATGGACAAGATAAATATGATCTCAGTCTCCATGGACTATATATCATATATTATTAGCAAAGGGAAGCAAATGTTAACAAGTAATTACATCATTAATTATCTAATTACATTGCAATAAGTATTATGACAAAGAGAAAAAAAACCTATGATATACTCTGCAACTACTGTGGTGTGCAGGTGCTGGAGAAGGGCCTTCCAGAAAGTAGAACCGCTTATGGGAAGGCTCTGAGGCAGAAGGAAGCATGGATAATTCATCCACTCCTTCTTCTCTCTGCAACAATAGCATTGGACCAGTCATCACTACAGAGCCACAATGATACCTGAGCCCAACTCTTCCCTCAGTCTGACTTGTCTGTTTCAGTCACCAGACCTGCCATTCTTCCGAAACCCTTTCTTGTCTCTTCCTACCCCCAGCCACATCCTGAACCAAGAGTGCCTTACATACACATATACATAAATAACCCAGCCCACACATCTAAGCTTCATCACATATTTCAAAAAGTGGTCCCACTGGCTACTGTAACCACCTCTACAGATAAAGTTCGATGACCCTTTATATGTTTTTTAAGAAATAATCCTCTCCCGGTGGCCTGTCCCCAGAGGCGAAGGCCTCCTGGGACAGTGATGCCATCGGAGCCCAAACTGGACTGAGAGTGCCCTGGGCATATTTTCATGGCTCCAGCTTGTGTCATCACCCCTCAAGAGCCCCAGGTTTGCCTTATAGTGGAGTGCCAGGAGAAAAAAATTCTTTTGGACACTGGAGCAACCTT
>CAUYON010168138.1:0-26258 GCA_963573935.1 Arctocebus calabarensis
AGGGAGGGCAATTAGAAGGGTACAGGTGAAACTTACTAAATGCAGAATACTAATGTCTACATATAGTGATTAAGAAAATGCCATGAAGGCTATGTTAAACAGTTCGATGAAAATATTTCAGATTGTATATGAAGTCAGCACGTTGTGCCCCATGACTGCACTAATGTACACAATTATGATTTAATAAAAATTAAAAAAAAAGAACTAGGCCACATCGAGTACATGTGGTGCAGGTCTGGTCTATGAAAATTAGGTCAACTTAAGGAGGTGGTCAATGTAGGGAGGGGTCAACCATGGAGGTGCTACTATATTTTCACCAAAAATATGGGATGGCAGGGTTCCTGTGGCCAAACCTGAGCAGCAAATTAACATCATGACACACAGGATGAGGGTAGGATGCAAGTAAAAGTTCTCCTGTGAGTCCCTTTACACCAAGGCCATTTTTGCCCCCAGGTCACAAGCTTAAGCAGACAGCAGCCCTCTCAGACTAGTAGCTGAGGGGGAGGGTCTGGTGCAGAGCCGAAGCCTGGTTTCCCAGCTACCATTCTCCTAGAAGCCAAGTCTGACAAATGTTTTATTTGGAAATATGACTCCAGGATGTAATGAGGAAGGGGGCATAAGTCAGAGAAGTAAGAAGAGATGGATGTTGTGTTAAGGTGTTGGCTACTCCTCCTACAATGGGTCTGTTTGTTTGTTCTGGGACCATTTGAAATGTTACATGAAATATGATTGAGGATTGCCTTCGAGGCAAAGAAAGGAGGAAGGATTTGTCCACAGGCTGTTGGCCAAAGCTTTCACCCTGGGAGTTTAACTGCCTGGCATGTCCAGGCGGCTCACACGTGAGTGCTAAGTGGGTTCCTGTTGCTCAGAAAAGAGCATCAAAACCCCCTGGGAAGCAGGAGGTGTGGGGGCTGCTTGAGTGGAGCAGCTGTGGATTTCCCCTGCATGACACCTGCAGAGGCCTGCCTGGACATGGTCCCCATGGCCACCGAGGGGCTACGAGGTGAGGCTGAGAATGTCTCAAGTGGTGCCTCGTCATCAGCTTTGCCCCATCTTGTGTGCATTCCACTAACCATGTGCTCACCCCACTCCCTGCCTCTCTCTGGGGTGCTCCAAATGGATTGGGGCTGGGCCCCGAAACGAAAATCCTCAGCCTGCGTGTCTGCAAGTTTTTCTCTGCCATTATTCCTCCCACAGAGGTTTTTCTTAATGTCATTTCTTCTCCCAGGAGATAGAAATGGACGATTGATCAATTTTCTGGGTGAGTACAGACCATCTGGAGCAGGCACCTGGGAAGGATGAGCCACTTTCTCTTCTTTGAGGCTTCTTTACATCTTCCAGGCAGCAAAACATGATTCAGCATCAACCACTGATTAGGATTCTCATTTCGGTTTCTTGTGTCTCATAATCAGATGAAATTCTTTCCAGATTCACACAATGGTTTGACTGCCACGTGTGGTCACAGGTTTCCAGCTGTGACTACGTGTTCGTAAGTATTTTAGAGGAAAGTGGATGAGTTGGAGTCAGTTCTCCTTAAAACCTAGAGAGAAGTTTGCATCTTGGTCCTGCTCTGCCCCACCAGCAGGAAGGAATGGCCTCTTCTATCAAGGCACAGCTATCTGTTTAGGCTCCTCATCATTCAAACGGAGACGTTTATTCTTTTCCTGGTTCAGCTGGCTCTTAAACCCAAGCTCCAGATTCGACCCACAACTCAGAATAACTGATTTTTTTGTTTTAAGTTAATATGAAGGTACAAAGTTTTAGCTTACATTGTTCTCATTTTCAAGGTAAAGTTCAAGTTGTAAAAGAGCCCCTCACCCCGGGGACATGCTGAACACCCTTGCAGTGGGCACATTAGGTGAAATCCCGCCAATGGCCCTCCTCCCACCAATCGTCCTTCAGAATAGCTATTTTTGCTGGTAATTGTCTGGAATAAAAGCCTCCAACTCATGGATGCTCTGAGAGGAGAGCAATGTAATACTTGGCTGTGTAACACTCAGGATTCTGCAAACCCATCCCTGGCTTAGCAGAGAACCAGGGAGCTGGGTCCTGTCGTTCTGGTCCTCCAGTTAAGAGCTTTTATGGAACTGTTCTATGGCACAAGGCCATCAGCCTTCCGGGAGGGGAATGCTTTGCATTGCTGAAGATGTTATTGAAGCCATTATTTGTGGAGGGGACTCATGGAAATTTTCTTTTCTATGCTTTATGTCAGGAATGCTTTTATTTATGCTGAATGGTGCGTTTATTTTTCCATTTTGGACACTGAGTTGACTAACTGAGTTCCCCTTTTGGGCACTGCCATGCTTTTGAACCTCTTGATACAGGTGTATGGCAGGTTTGGGGGACACGGTTCCATTCCCAGCATCTTCTTACCGGTCTTGCTTTCGTGTTCTTATGCTGTGCTCTTCATATCTTTTTTTATAATTGGTTTTTCCAGGCATGAAAGTAATATAAAATTCAGAAAGAACAGAAAACTATAAAGAACAAAATACCCATGTTCCCTATGATGAGAAGTAACCACTGTTAATATACTGATACGTTTTTTAATGAATTTATATTTATTTTCCCTATGCATCTTTATTTCTCTGTATTTCTCTATCCATCCATGCACTTGAGCTACCCTTGAATAACTTCGTTCTAATGCCCATTCTGTGAAGCCCTCCACAGGTTCTGCTAATTTACAGGAATTATACTGTCTCTAGTTGTTGGGTTTGTGGGTGTCTCGTCTCTGTGGGTGCCATGTCTCTACTGCATGTCAAAGGATATTCCAGGGTTGGTCCCTTTGCTAAATTTCAAGAGAAAGCCAGGTAGGACAAACTTTTGTTGAGTTTAGTGGCATTATCAAAGATTAGGTGATCAAAACTTTTCTGTTATTAACCAGAGTGACTTCTTTCCCCTCCCTTACTGGTGTCTTCTGCTTTTATTCCTGTTCCCTTCTTCTTACCAACCCCAAATCAAGTCCCTCTTCTTGCCTCCCACATGGCATATTGGTGACCTCACACCATGTTCCTAGGAGTCTGGGGGCTTCTAGGTCCCCTGGAGTACTGATGGAATGCCCCTGGGATTAGAGGAATGTCTTAAGCCAAACCAGAGCTAGCAACTGGTGTCTAAAAAAGGTGCTCCTGGTCTGATGTGGGATCATACACTCCAGGTCCAGCTACAGAGGGAGGACAGGCTGAGACCCACTCGGGCAGCCAACAGACATGCAAAGAGAACCGTGCCACTGTTGTCAGTCTGTCTACAGGGCTGCCCCTCTCAGGGTGAGCTGTCCCTCCCTGCTAATGTTGGTCTAAAAGCTGGGGGTAGTTCTCTTGGCAGGGAACACCTGAGTCTTGAGTTACCAAGCTAGCGTAGCCCCCTGCTCAGCACTGCTATGACTGTGTCAAGGAAGATAAGAGATTGTTGTTTATTTATTCATATTTTCATGGAAAATGACCACAGCATATTGTCAAGTGAGAAGCATCGGGTCTCAGAGTGTGTGTAGGTTGATGATGTTTAGGTAGAAAATGTGTATGTTTATATATGCAGAGAAAGGTCGGGAATATTAAAATAATATAAAAATATTCAGAAGTACCTTGGAGAAGAGGTCTTTCGAGTGAGCATGTGCTACTTTTATAATCACATTTAAAAAGCTATTTCCTTTTTGGGGAAAAATGATAGGCCCTGAAGTATTTTTGTCATTAGTATTTATGTAAGTTTTTTCTTCCTTTCTGATTTTCTTTTCCCAGTGTGATCTATTACATTTTTAAAAATAATTTTATTAAATCATAATTGTGTACATTAGTGCAATCATGGGGCACAATGTGCTGACTTCATATACAATCTGAAATATTTTCATCAAACTGTTTAACATGGCCTTCATGGCATTGTCTTAATCACTATATGAAGACATTGGTATTCTACATTTAGTAAGTTTCACCTGTACCCTTCTAAGATGCACTGTAGGTGTGATCCCACCAATTGCCCTCCCTCCACTGATCCTCCCCCCTCCCCTCCCCTCCCCTCCCTTGCCCTTTTCCTTGTATTCTTGTGCTATAATTGGGTTTTAGCCTTCATATGAAAGCTATAAATTAGCTTGATATTAGGGTTGAGTACATTGGATACTTTTTCTTCCTTTCTTGAGATACTTTGCTAAGAAGAATATGTTCCAGCTCCATCCATGTAAACACAAAAGAGGTAAGGTCTCCATCTGATCTATTACATTTATTGGCAAAAATAAATGCAGCAGGAAGAATAAGTGACATGATGTGACCAAGGACAAACGACAAGTAAGTAGGTTACTGGACACCCAGTTCCCCAGGCAGGACTGGAGCTGGGAAGCACGTGTGCTCTGGATTCTGTGGCCTGAGGTGTCTGGTGGGCAAGACATCTGTGTTGTTCAGGCCAAGGAAGCCTGTCAGGGTAGCCAGGACTGATAAGAGAACAAAGAGGTCCCTGGGTCCCAGCCTTGAGGCTCATGTTTTCAGCTTAGTCTTAGGTTTGGATACATACAAAGAACTTGGGAAGCACTAAACTCCAAAGAGATGGTCCTAATTATTTCTTCCACTCATCCAGAAAATAGCATATCCACCCACCTGAGAGTCTGGCAGCCTCCTACCCTTGCTTGAGAACAGTTTGTCCCATTCCTCTTGGACTCCTCTCTGTTCCCTTCCAACACCAGCATCAAAACGGAGCTTGCCTAACTTAGCATGTGTTACAGTCACCTGGGGCACCTGTTACTCATGTAGCCTCCTGACTCCCATCTTAGACCCAATGAGTCAGACTCTACCTGTTCAGAAGTTTCCCAGGTGAAATGATAGAGATAGCTCATGGACTACACTCCAAGATTAGAGAGTTAAAGGCTGCATCAGGCACTGTTGGTTTGGATTGGAGCTCATTTCAGAATTTACTGGAAAATGGAGAAAGGTCTATGAGAATAGGCAGAATCCCTGCCCCTTGATTCTCAGTATTCCATGTAACCAGCTCTGTCCAATGGCTGCAAGAATAATCAAGCAAAGGCTTGGCAAAACAGGTGACTGGACTTTGTCTCTTACACTGCTGGATAGTGTGTTAGTCTCAGGAGGAGGATAAGAAATATATGGGGCAGAACCACGCCAACTCACATGGGCTAGAATAGAGCCCTTAGCCAACGTGTTAGGGAGCCCAGCCGAGATTAGCTAAGCTCAGCCTAGAGCAGTTGAATCTCAGAATGTTGTTTCAAGTCACTGAGTTTTGGGGTGGCTTATTATGCAGCAAAAACTAGCTGATACATCTAGATGGCTTGTTAGCATGAAGAGCCCAGAAGTGTGATTCTCTAGGGGTTTAAAAATCTGTGTGTTTAGCAAACATTCCAGTGACTCTGATGCCAGTGCTCAATGGACCATGGTTGGGAAACATTGCTTCAGACTCAACTTTTTTTACAAATTCAATATGGATTCATAGAAAATTCTTTGCTATTTCTGAGTTTCAACTTCTTCATCTGCAAAGAGAAATATATGTATTTCCCATGTGGTAGTTGTGAGGATTAAATGAACATAAAGTAACCTAGCTGCTAAGAGGGCTTTATTCCCCTTTTTTGGCAACTTGTCCTCACTTCACCCCTCTCCAACCTCAGGAAGACACCAATACGAATATCTTAGGAAAACATGAATCTCAGGGTCACAGCTTTATTGTATAGATTTTTAACACAGCCATATTACAAACATTGTCAGGGAACATTTACAAGAATAAATAAGATGGACTTGCAGGTGTAAAAAGATTACACTTCACTGTAAGGTATAGTCAAAAAATATATCTGATATTCATTGACCTGACATTATTTACTTTCTGCTTTTTTAAGCTAGAATTGGAAAAGAAAAGAAAAAAAAAAGAACATTGATAGCACAGTGCTGGCTTTTTTAAAAAGTTGATTTATTTTGTTTTCTCTTCTCATACGTGCTTTATCTATCAAACACCCAAACTGTACAAGTGCAGGCCATTGGGATTCATGGAGGAGGCTGCAAACAGCGTGGAGACTTGGGTCTCATGCAATGTCATATGCTCAGTGGATGTGAAAATGGCAGCCTCCCTGGAGTTGAGTGGGAACCTCGTGACAGCCCTTACAGGGCAACGAGTGTGTCCAGTAGCCAAGGCAATGATAGATGCCCCAGCTCTTTGTCTTTAATTGGCTAGAAGGATATAGGGTAAAAGGAGATTTTAAAAAGTGCTTTTGAGTCTGATTACCAATATGGGTTAATCTGGATTAACCTGGGCTAGCCCAGGACACACCCAGTGATGAAATGCATGGACTAGAAAGGATAATAACAATGTGTCAACTGAGTCACTGTGCTTTTGCTTTTGCAATCTGCTCCAACAGGCTTGGAGTAAGGAGTGAGGGATAGACAACCTCTGGAGATAGTGAGCAAAGACCTGCTCTGGGGCCCACTTGGACCTTGACTGACTCTGACTATCACTGAGTGACCTGTTGGCCAATGGAGCTGAGTTCTGGCTGCTCTCATCAGAGATCCAAGTGGGCATCTACTCTAGGGCAAAGCAGCTGTTCCCTGTGGTCTGGTGTCTGATCATAAAAAGCCTGGAAGAGTCCAGGACATGTGGCTGGAGAATCATCTTGGCCTGCATGGTGGGGAGACTTGAGTGGGAGAGCAGGAGCTTCAATCTGCACAAACCAAACACATCCTACTTGGCTTTGTTCTCTGCAGGTATGAATGACTTTAAACAGGACCCCAGCTCCACAAGATGTCACCCATGTAGAATAATGAAAGTGACACCAAAATCTTCTCAGCAATACTCCTTCTTCTCTTTAAGGAGCTATCTGGTTTCTTCAGGACAGCTGATGAGATGGGCAACTTACCATCTCTGGCTCACAGCAAGTTCTTCCCTATAGCTATTAAGTTTTACCTCTTGGTCCTAGTTCCACTCACAGGTAGGACCTTGGCCTAACAATTTGTGCTTCACTTTGTCCAATAATCTTCATACCCATGGAAGATAAAGGACCTAGATTCTACCTGACCCTTAAGAAGTCTGGTTTTACCCAGGATGACACCATTCTCCCTTCTAAGCCTCCAGTTAGCTGCACTGGGGACTTTGATATGAAGAACACCTTACCATGTTAATCTTCCATGGAAAAGACAGGGACAGGGTGGGCATTGAGAGTTTGACCAACACTCTGGTGGTCCACTGATTTGTATTCATGAGCCCAAAGGCACTAAAGTACTTGTATAGGGGGACTCAGTTTTGCAATTTTAGCAAGTCAAGTTACTTCCTATCACTCTTCCTTCCTTCAAATTCAAGAGTCCCACTCACCAAGAAACCATGAACTACACAAATTTCCCTGAGCTCCAGGCCTTTATCCAATGGTTTCCTAACATTCCAAGGCTACCAGACCCCTCATTTTCTGAACATTCCAACCAAGGATCAAGGTCTGCATCCCACCACCTAGAGCAGCTCTCAGGTACAGAAGGAAGCCCCTTGGTGATTCAGCAACTCTTCCCAATAGATTCCCTTCCATCCTGAGTTCTCCCACATCCTTTGTTAGGTCATCCAGAGGAGCTCTGAGATGGCTGGGGTGCTGGGCCTGGAGACTACCATTGTGGATGCTGATCCCTCCTCTTAGAGAGCTAACATTTATGGGTAGATTTCAGGGGTGGATGTAGCCTCTTGGATGACCTTTTCCCATCTTTTCTGGAGGTGGGCAGGAAGAATACAAGAGACTGACTTCATCTCTACAAGACAATTGTATAGCCAGTGCCATGTGAAAATCTATCCCTGGTTACCTAGAGACCAAAAGAGAGTGTTCACATGTGCACAAATATGGCTTAGACATTTCTGCTGTGCTTTTGAGATTTAGATCCCTGACCCTGAAAAATGTATCAGAAGACACTGGAGCTGGGCAGGCCCCCTATTCTCTACCACTAACCTCTCTCCTGCTGTTCAGATGGTACGTGACCTCAAAGGCAGATTCCCTGGTAGGAAAAGCCAACGCCCTGCATTTTATCACTTTTGTGTATGTACATATGGAAGATATACAACAGGAAACACTTGCATGGGAGTAGATGAACAAGGCTGAATCTCAGCTGGTCTCTTCCAGTTGGCTTCCTATTTACATGTTCTACTTGGCTGTGAGTTGGAGCTGGTCAGAGGCTGAAAAGGAGCTAAAATTGGTTGGACAATGGGGAAGGCAAGTCAAGGCTTTGAGATGACATGACTATTCGTGTTTTGTCTTCTGACCTGCTCTTTAGCTTGGGTTGACCATTTGTCCATGGGGATCATGGCCAGTATAGACAGTTGACCTTGGTGCTTACCATCTGCATCCTGGTCACGCTTACCCTTGGGTTCAGCCATGCCTTCCACAGTATTACTCCTGATTCAGCTTGGTGCCAGAGGCAGATGCCCTACCTAGGAGTGGTCGTTTGCAGGCATAAGAAGGGTGGCTTTCTTCATTCCTGCAGTAAGGTGCAGGCGAAGTTGTTGTTTCCTTTGAGAACTTAGGATTTGGGATGGCTACAGAGATGACACGACAAGGGCCTGGCTGCTCCTCCCTGGGCCTCACGCTTGTTGTCTACAGCAGCCTTGCTAGACTGACACCTACAAGGGTTCACACCAGAACTGAGGACATGGATATCCTGTTGAGGACGTACAGCAGGAGCTTGTGTAAGCAGTGGGGCGTAGGGGGTGAATAAACATGACTGGTTAGGGACACACATTGTCTTCTCCCCTAGACATCAAAATCTGTTCTAAAGCAGAACCCTTGCTTCAAGTGGTTCTGGGAAGCCCATCCCCATCCCTTGCCTGCTATGTCATGGACATGACCACTGTCCTCGATGACTCACCTGCATCCTTGGTTCTGAGTATTCAATAGGTTCTAATTTCTTGGATTTGGCTTCCTGTTTTTCAGGACAAAGCTCTCTAAATCTACCTTTTCTAACCTGGCTGAGCCTCCTTTTTCTGTGCATTTTTTTCCCCATTAAGTGCTTGGCTCAATATTCCGTAGCCAAGAAATGGTAGTATGAGATTATAACCAATAATTGAATTCTATGCAACCCAGTGCTTCACCAAGGGACAAACTGTGCTATGGCAACTGTGCTTCCTGGTAGGGCGCTGCATGCTGTAGGAACCCTGCAAGTATGCCTCCCCTCCCAGCCTCCAGCCCTTCAGATGAAGTGTGTCCTCAAGTTTTCCCAGATTAGCAACCATGTGACTCTACCTAGACACAGGCATCACATTGTAGAAGCCTCAGCATTCAGGAATCTGAGTAAGGCTGTGTCTACCTTCTCTTTTCCCTTTAGGGATTTGGGCCTAGCTGTCCCTATGCCAGATGGCAAATCCCCCACTTTCTACTTTGTGTCAGTGGGCTCCTTCCAGCACTCAATTGGAAGAGACCTTAGTTGAGGTCAAGCATGAATCATGAGGTCAAGACCCTTGGTCTTGAGCTTGAGGCTGGAATTGGTCTGATAGGGAAGCAGCATGGGAGGAACTGTGACTCAGACAGGGATAGAATTCCTCATGGTCCATCATGGTGGGATAAGCTGATCAAAGCCACATGAGGAACGGGGCACATAGTTATTTTAAATATTTATACAGTCTCATTAAAACCAAATCAGGCAAAACTAGAAAGTGGAATGCAAATACTGCATGAACTGTTAAAATAAAACATGAGATTGTAAAGGAATTTTAAGCTTATTATTGTCTGCTTCTGGGTAGTCTCTGCTATTATGGGTAACCACAAGGGAAAGTCTGAGACACAATGGTGGAAACATCTTGTCTTGCCAAGTCAGAGAAGAACATTTAAGTCCTAGCTCACACATTCACTAGCTGTGGGACTGTGGGCAAGTGATTGCTCCCCTTGGAGCCTCAGTTTCTTCATCAATAAAATGGTGACAATCACAATCACATCTTAGGAATGTGGGAAGAATTCAGTGAGCTCCTGTGTTGGAGTGTCCAGCATAGGGTCCACTTGTTCCTGTGAAGGCTGACATTGGCAGGACATCACTCAGGTCATACCCAGAGAGGGCGAGCCCTAAAAGCAATCAAGTCCCTTCTATTCCCACAATGGGAGGCCCTGATGTGACCATCTAGGGATCCAGAAGCCCCTGACTGACCCAGGGTCTCAACATCAGAAAAGGCAAAAGGTTGCAATGTCAGGGTGCAACTGAGATACCTCCTGAAGCTACCTAGGCCATAAACACACTTGGGTGGAGAATGTTCTGGCTTTTCATTCTTACATCATCTCCAAACGAGGTCTATATCCAGGAGGTGAGAGCCACAGGGGTTCTTTAAGTGCCACTGTCACCTCAGAGACAAGAGGCTAGCTTCTGTTAATGGAGACTCAGCTTTATGCTACTTTCTCTGCTTACAATAGGCTGAGCTCACCCTGGAGCTGGGGTGGGGAGATACTCTAAGGGAGGTGGTATTTGCTCAGATTTCCTGAGCAAGGATCAAGTTCAAATTCCGGGGCACCAGCACCCTGTCTCATTCAAATCCTGCCACATACTTGCCATGTGGGATCTTACAAAACTCATCCCCATCTCTGAGCCATGGTTTCTTCTTGGGTACCCTGGCCTAAGACCTGTTCACTGCTGGTCTGCTTTAGAAGGTGGCTGGGATATCTGAAAATAGGGGCTGAACTAGGGGGAATTGTCACTGGTTGGTATACCCCACCTTGGCCTGAGTTTTTATCATGTTCGTTCTCCATGAAGTCACACTTTAAATTCCTACCATTTGAAATAATAGAAGCCACTGTCATTTCTATCTGCCAGCTATTTCACTCCCTCCTGAGCAGAATAAATTCCAGTATTTGTGTTAAATAGCTCTACCCTCACCCTCATTCTGGCTGGATGAGCCAAGATCTGAGAAAATAGCACACACCAGGCTGATTCGCCATGCTCCGGGCTCTGCGAAGGATGCGGATGGTCATGTGGGGCAGTAGGCTGGAGCCTGGGGAAGCCGGTGGGACCAGCGCTCAGACACACCTGGGAAGAGGCTCATCAAAGCACAAGAGCGAGGAGGTCATTGTGGGGTTCCTTCGCCAAATTTGCTTTGAGATACTTCCTTTTGAACCTCCAAAGTGACAGCCCTTCCTTGATCAAGTCTGGTGTCCCTGGACTTCTAGACAGCTCCAGAGCCTGCGCCAATAGAAGCAGCTTCCACGGGCCCCTTTCATGTCTTGTCCTTGCAGGCCTGGGGATCTGGGTTGGTGACCCTGCTCTGTGCTAAAGCAGAGGCCTGGGTTGCTTGCAGAAGCTGCATATTTTGTTCCAGCAACAAAATAATGAGAGACAGACAGATGGATGCGGTCTTAAAAAAGTACACGCTGGAGGGAATGTTTTCACAGTGTCTGATGAGAGGAGAAGAGGCAGCCCACTGGCCCAGCAGGACGCTGGCCAACACTAGGCTGAGCATCGCTGGACAGCTCCGCTGACTCCTTGCTGCCTGTAGGACAAAATCTGCACCTTGGCGGGCATCTGTCCCCTGGACCCTGGCTTATCACCTGCCTTTCCCCTTGTGGTGCTATGCTGAGCTGGTGGCTTCCTTCCCACTGCCTTCCCGTCACTTTGCCAGTGCACATGCTGATGTCTTGGCCCGAGTTTCCTTTTCTTCCTTTTCTTCCCTGGATTAGACCCAGCTGGATTAGATGGCCCCTCCTCTAATGGCCCCAGCAGAGTGGGTCTCTCTTGCTCCACCACCACTGCACTGTAGTTCAGTTTCCCCAGTGGACAGTGAGTCCTTGAAGGTAAAAGCTGTGCCTTCTCTGTGTCCCCTCTACCCTATCTGGGGCTGGACCTGTCTTCCAGGTGAAGCCTCCATTGATCCCCCAGGCCACCCCGAGGCTGTCAGACATTGTGCCTAAGCTCCAGCTAGAGACCAAAGTCAAGAGTGTCCCTGGGTGGTCCCCTTGCAGACTGAGAAAACAGGGAATTGTTTTCACTAAGAAATTAGATGCGCTAGCTTTCCTGGGGAGCTGGGAATGAGTTACTGAAATACATTTGAACTTCTAGGCTTCTCAGAAGAACGGGCATCAAGAAAGAACTAAATTTCCATTTGTGGAACTCTGTGTTCACAAGTTGCTGGCCTTGTTTTCCCTCTATAAAATAATTGCTTGGCTGGGGGGAAAAATGGAAAAAACGGTGAAGTCTCATTGCCATCACCTGCCCCTTTGAAAGTCAGGATTTCATCATAGGAAGGTGCCTGTTTCCTCAGCTGTGCAGTGCAGATGGTAACAAGCTACTCTGACTCGCCATACTTTGGACAAGACCTTGGGTCCCCAGGCCTGAGTCCCTTGGCCTGCTTTAAATTAAAGTATAAAGGGGCTGACAATGGCCTTTTCCAAGGGGGCAGCTGGGCTTCTCTAGGAAGGAGTTCGAAGGTGGAGATCCAAGTTATGTACCAGGCTGGTGCTCTACACCCCTACACACCCCAGAAACCCAAAGGAGCATCTTCACGCGGTCCCATCTCTCCCTTGCTCAATTGCTGTGCTGTCCCAGGGTGGACTTTTAGGGACACTGCTAGAAAAGATGACAGACCTGAGAGATGTCTCTTACACTCAAACTCCCCTCTGCCCTCCCCCCTTTTTTTTTTACATAAGAGAGTAAAAATTTAACACTCCCCCAAGAAAATTTTTTTTTTTCACTTACACTCTGGAAAATAATCAAATCTTATCCTGCTTGTCTCTCAAAAAGCAAGTGACCACCACAGGGACACAGGGGTTACATCACATGGGTCAGCCAAAACCCTGTCCCGGGGAGGTGGCCCCTTTCTACAAGGATAAGGAGGAGCAGCAAAGGTCCCTGCAGTTCTGTCCCCTCCCACTGACCCCCCCCACCGCCAAAGCAAAGACAACCTTTCTCAGAAAGTGCTGAGGACACAGCTTGTTGGCCAGTGAATGCAAGACAGTCAAGTCCCAGGCAGGGGGACGGGTACAGAGTGGTCGTGGGCCACAAGCCTCATGCAGATTCAGTGTGAGAATGGCGGTGGGGGGAGGCTCTGCTGTGGTCTGGGGTGCACCCCGAGGTCATGCTGGTCCAGACTACAAGTGTCTGGTGCCAGAGACCCCTGAAGGTGATTGCAGGGGGCAGTAGAGCAGTTAGCCCCGAGAACACTAACCTTCTCCACGACTCAGAGGGGCAAAACATCCATCTGCCTCCCTCCTAGAAGCAGGGCAGGAGAGGCATTGCCGAGTTCCCCATTCCCCAGCACCAGCACAGTTGGCCACCACAAGGTTCACAAACTCAGAACAAACACAAGCAAGCGGTCTGGGAACCAAAAACTGGAGGCCTTGCTTGGGGGTGCACTTCTGCTTGGGCCCATGGCTGTGGCTGGTCAGGGTGGGAGGAAAGCCTGGGCCTCGCACAGCGGCATCTCCCACCGCTCTGGGAGACCCCTCAGAAGGTGCAGAGCCCACCGTGGACGCTGGGCCATCAGTCTTCTTCTTGGAGTTGGGCAGGGGTGCCACCTTGGTCACTGCCAGTCACAGAAAAGGGAGGTCAGCTGCAGCAGCCTGAGGGCTCCGGCAGATTCCCCATCCCATTGAGCTAAAAGGAGCTTAAATATTCCAGTGCCACCTCATATACAAATTTATACTGTTCCTGAGAGGAGGACAAAAGACAAGGGAGGGATGAAAAAGAAAAAGAAAATGCATTTAGTTTGGAGATACAGGTTTGGGAGAAATTTTCTACCTCCACACTTGGTCAACTCAATGTCATCTGTATCTGGCGTCCTTCCTGCTTCTACCTGAGCTTTCGCGAGTGCCCAGGTGGGGTCACTCCCTTTCTTTTTCACCGTTTTGTACAACAGCGCTTCTTGAACTGTGATGTGCATAGGAGGCACCCCAGAATGTTTTAGAAATGTATATTCTGATCCAGGAAACCTGGGGTGGGACTCAAGGTTCTATGACAAGCTCACGGGTGATGCTGGTCTGTGGATCACACCTTGCCCGGACCTCGATCTGAGGGAGTCCACACTTCAAGTAGGTCTGAAGACTCTCACATTCAAGTTTCTTGCCTACAGTCTGATTCCACCACCACACCAGGCCCTGTTGTCTGGGGCTCTGCCTGCCCACTCCCTGCACTGTCCTTTTCTCCACAGTGTCCTAGTTCAATGCTCTAAACTGTAAGAATTAGCATAAATGAATTCGAATAGAATTGGACTGAATTGAAAACATATTCGCATTCTACTTAATCCAGACTCCTTTCCTCTAAGCCTGAATGAATGGCACTTTCTTAAGGAATGAGCAGAAAGGAAAACCAAGTAGGTGTGTCTGGATTAATATTTGGATTTTCCTACAGGAACGGGAAGTTGTGGGGGTCAGGAGGGGAAGAAACTGAGCAAACAACATGTATGCTAAGGGCACAGAATGTCGGTCTTCAGTAAGAACCTGGCTGTTGAGAGCCTTTACTATGTGATGTCCTTGGCTCAAGGGAACTACAGCCGGCCCCTGGCTGTAGGAGAATAGCTCTTGGGACACTCACCAGGGTCTCCACCATGTTGGATTTGTTGTTTCGCAAGGTTTTCACGATGTGGAACACGTCAATGATGTTTTGCTGCTGGATCATCTCACACACACTGCAGATGGCACAGAAGGTCCCGCTGCGGCCTCCCCCGTTCCTAAACACGGAGTGGAGAAGTCAGCCCCATCCCCAGGTGTCCCAGCTGCTGCTGACCCTAAAGCTGCAGCAGTAGCAGTGGCGAGTGGCTGCCCCAGCCAATGCAAGGAAGGCACTGGTGAAAACGTGGGCATGAGTCATTAGTTACAGTGTGAGTCTCGTCTATGCCACGAACCTGCTCTGACCTTGAGCAAATCACTTCCCCTGTCTGAGCCCCAAGTTCTCTATTCACATAATAAAGGGGTTGGACTAGATGACTCTAGAGAGTTTAGTTGATGTCTCCTTGACATGATACGGTTCTATGAGCATGATACGGTCCCTGTCAAGGCACACTGACCCAGGCTCCCAGGGCAGGATGATATTGTGTCTTTGTACACATGGTGCCTTGTCCAAAGGAGGCTGTGGGTCTACCTATACATCTGATGGAGACAGTAGAAATTTCTGGATGATTTTTCTGCTTGTTCTTCCTATCTTTCCTTAAGGGCAGCAATGCTCTATTAGCCTATGACCAGCCAGCCCAGGCTTGGGTGCAGGGACTGGGGTTGGCCTGAGAGGCTGCTGAAATGACAGGTCTCCACTGTACATCTTGGTGTAAGCAAGGCCCTACCTACTGATCTTGAGCGTAAGCACGGAGGGCAGGTGGCAAGGCCATGCCTCTGTTATTCTTTCTTTCTAAAGCTCCATAAGTCATCTTCATGAAAACAACCCTCAAACTCTTTACAGAAAGTCCTTTTAGGAATCTTTCTGATTCAGAGCTCCTGGGCATGTTGCCAAGAGTAACTAATGATTTCATGTAATGATCTGTGTCTGAAGAACATCTGGATGGAAACTAAGGCACTCAGTCAATCTCCCAGATGTTTTATCTACAGGATACCCAGCAGCCAGATGTTTCAAGCACAGAGAGTTGCCCTCTATTCACTTCCTGGTGCCTGCATTTCAGGGTCTGTGAAGAATCTGTGGCCCTCAAGGATGCCAAGGTCTATGTTGGCAGAGGTCACCCCTGTGCTTTCCTTTGGTTCAAATTATTGGTCATCTTGGCTGGGGGGAGGACATAGAAAGAAAGGCACTCCCGCAAGAAAAGCAGGTTAAAAACTAACATGAGAGCAATAGACGGACCTCCCAGAAGGGGACACTAGCATTTTCTGAAGCCAGAATAACATGGTCCAAGAGGAAGAGATGAGAGGACCCAGGCATCCCGGGACCCTGTGGGGTGAGACCCTGAAGGGCAAGGCCACCTGAATGTGGGAAGGAATTAGAGGCAGTAGGGATTAAGTTTCAGGCAACTGGCCACCAGTTTCTGGGACAAGGGCAGAGCCAGCTTGGACTGGCTGATGTCACTCATAGATGGGGCATGGGACACCACACAGCATCTCCCTAGACTCCAAACTCCAGTGTGAAATTAGCATTCTTTGGGGAGGAGGTTAAGCCCTGTGTGTGTGTTTGTGCGTGTTAACCTTCTATAAGCTCCCAGCTTTCCCGATGTGTACATGCATTACCCATTACCCAGAACAATTAACTAGTTTTGAAGACTGAACTCAATTTGGAGACCAGTTAGATGTTCTTAAAGCCTCTGCCTACTCTAGAAATATTTGTTCTGAAAAATATCTGTTTGGTTCAAATTCTTCAAGGCAACATTTTAAAAGATGAAAATCTAAAATCCTCCCCAAATCATTTATGCTGTAAGAAGCAAAGTGAATCAGTGTGCATCAAACATTCGACATACAGCTGTTACGGCTGCAAATTTGCTTTGGGTCTGGGATCTTTGCAGAATCCTTCCCTGTGGTCACTTTAGACCCCTATGGCAGACTCTGTGACCCTTGCCCTTTAAGTAATTACATTTACATCATTTGCATATTTGCTACCATGACATTCTTGTTATCTGTGTTGGCAGATGGATTGCATTTATTTTCCAACCCTTTCATGTCAAAGCATTATGGGATCTGAAGATCATCTCATTCAACACAGCCACTGGATAGATGGGGAAACTGAGGCTCACAAAATTAGGTGGTTTTCTTGTGCTGTACAGCTTGTCAGTCACAGTCTTTTAAGGGTCCTGACCTTTACCCAGCATAGAGGGTCAGATCGGGCCATGCTTATTCAAAGACAGGAGATAAAGGCTCTCAAGCACACCAGGAAGGGAGCTCTAAACACAGCTGGTTTTGAGCCCTCTGTGGCCCTGGGAAACCGTGTTTCCTGGGCCCTTTGAATCCATCTATCAGCCCCTCAGGGCAGTGCCTCCCCACTGTGTCCCCCTGTTCTCACTTAGCCCATAGTAGAGACGCCCCAGGAGGGACACACCATGGACCAGTCCTTTGGTTTACTCAAGGGCAGTGTGGGCTAGGATGGTGCATCAGCTCAGAGCCCAGTGAATGCAAACCATGGCCCCTGTTTTGACTTCTGACCTGATCATCCTACCCTGTCTATGCCTCCATTTCCCCACTACAAATGCTATCTACCTCACAAATGGAATGAGGTGGTCCACTTGAAATGTCTGGCTTAAAGTAAGCTTGCTTAATCCACACCTTCCCTTTTCTTCTTTTCCTCCTCCTCCTCCTCCTTCTTTGGAAATAATAAAGGTGGCTCTGGTCAGTGGAACCCACTTTGTTCTCAGCTTTCCTGGGACCGGCAGGACATGGTGTGTCCTCCTACAGGGAACATAAGTGGCAGGCCAATCCCCTCTCTTGTTTATGGAAAGGTCGCCAGGTTTTGCCTTAGTAACATGTCACACCACAAGAGTTCAGGATGACGAATTGGCAGCCCCATTCATTAAGGATTGTAATTCCTTTGAATCTACTGCTGTTGGCTTTTAAGAGATGTTGAGAAGCATCCACTAGGATGCTCTATCACCTACCACCACGTTGCCTTGGCAATGCCTCCCCAGTACTCACAGGCAGTGGACCACAGTGCGTCCTTCCCTCCCGTCATACTGCTCCTGCCACTTCTCCAGCCGTCGGACCACTTTAAGCAGAGAACGCTTGGAGGGGGGTGTGTCCCGGTAGGCAGGCCAGCCAATGTACTGGAGGTGCTGGACTATACGATAACCGTCCTGTGGCTGAGAACACAGAGGCTGTTAGGGCTGTTCTTCTGGGAATGCAAGCCTTCCAGATACACGGATCTAAGCAATGTCCTTAGGGAGAGTCACAGACTATACACCTACGTCTATACCTTTATGTATGTTTATTCTCCTGCTCTGAATGCCTTGAGCTTCTATCTAGAAAACTCCTATTCAGCCTCCAAAACCCTATTCCAACATCCCCTTTCCTAGGAAAACCTTCTCTGTCTCTACTGAGCAAAGCTCTCTATCCCTGAGACTCACATGTTATAGCATATGTCACTTTCTCATTCTATATTGAGTTCTAAGGGTAGGGGCTGAGTTCCATCCACCCTGGGCCCCCAGTAGAGACCAAAGTTGCTTTAGTTAGCCACCATTCACAGATTACTAGATTACTAATGCTCCCTGCCACCCAATATGCTTCCATTCAGCAAGGAAATATCCTCATGGAAGCAACTATTTTTCCTCTCAGTGTTTGCAGGACCTGGCCTGAATCTTATTGGATCCAATCAAAGTCCACATCAACTCTGCCCAAACAGTGCGACACAGTGGGGAAGAGCTAATGTCTGTAGAGTTTTGTCTACACGGCAGCAAGTGTGCCAGGAAACAGGCAGATGGCAGGCTGGAAGCTGCTCTTTGAATCTCTGTAGTCGTTGCTGGGTATAGAGCTGGAATCAGCAAAGGCACCTCTTCCCCGAGGAAGAGATTATCAGGAGAGAGTGACACAGACACTTGGCAGGCTCAGCAGAGCCTTTCCCCGCGGCCTCCATCTGTTCTGGGGAGGAGGGGCCCAGCATACCACAGGGGCTCTGTGCTTACCCGAGCCATGTTACAGATGCGGAATATTCTGTGGATGATGTCCTCATCGATATCTGCAGAGACGAACTCCACCTGGATGGGCCCGTAGCACCCAGAGGTCTTCTCGGGCCAGTACTGCATACAGAGCTGAGATAAGGAAAAACATCAAGGAAGGAAGCCAAGGACAAGGGGTGGGGGATGTCAGTGTCACTGACCACCAAACATGTCTTATTGCTGGCAGGATACCTTGGCTGGAAAGGCAGAGTGTTATGTAGGAAACCAGACTCAGCTGCCCCTGTGGTATTGAAATGCCAAACCTTTGCCATCGTGAGTTCAAACCATTTGTTAGGCTTGCTGGACCTCAGTTTCCTAATCTATAAAATGGTGAGAATGATACCCACCTTGAATCTCTGCTATCAGGATTAGGTAGAACACACTGAGGGAAGGGAAAATACAATCTTCATGTTTGTTCACCACGTGAATAGGGCAAACTTTTCCTAGTTCCAGGACAATCTTCACAAGGCTCATTCATGATCAGATCATGAGTAGTTTTAAAAATATATAGGTTTGACATCAGACAGTCTTGGGTCCAAATCTAGGCTCTGCTCCTTACTAGCTGTGTGACCCAGGACTCCGTTTTCTCATACCTAAAGTGGGGAATGATACTTGCTTTGCACCAAAAGATAGCATCACACGATGTTGAGAGTTCTTCCTTGTGATTTTTCCTATTTACCTGGAATTGGGAATTAGGACCTACAATGGAGAGCAAAAGGAAGTAACGGTTTCCTCTCAGTCTAAGACTGAGGCTGTTTTGTTCCTCAGGGGAACAAACATCTGGTTATGTCTGAAGACATTTTTGATTGTCACATCTAGGGGTTGCTGTGGGCATTTAGTGAATAGAGGCTAAGACGCTGTTTAATCCTATAATGCACAGGACAGCTCTCTCCTCCAAGAGTTATCTGGCCCCATTATCAACAGTAGAGATTGAGAAGCCTTAGCCTAAGATCACAAATTCTTCTTTAAGCTTATGAGTGTAATTAAGGAGAGACAGATACCTCATTGCCTTGCATCCATGGAACTTCAGTCGAGGAAAGAATATTGAGATGGGTAGTGGGGTATGTGGCAGCAAAGAGGGCCCACTCTCTCATCCCCAAGGGGCACAGAGATGGACACTGCCTAGATCAATGGGACCCAAAGTTGGGGTACAGAGGAGAACTAAGATTGGGCTGCAGGCTTGCTAGGGATGAAGACAGTATGTGTTAGAAAGACCCTCCGTCTGGGGGTTGCTTTGAAGATATAGTCAAGACTCACAATGACCCACCAATGATTCTGAGAGCAGCTTGAGATTGAGTCTCTCAGTGGGGTCTGCCACAGCCTATCCCAAGCCTGCAGACTAGGAGTTAGATTGGCAAAGGTGACTCAACGTCTTTAACTCTCTCCCTCCTCCAGAACTAGAACTGGATGGGAAAGGCAGGGAGGAAGAAGGATGTAGGAGAGAGAAATGCCACACCTCATACCTTTCTAGCTGTGGGAACCCAAAATTCTGCCTGCAGAATAACATCATTCTCTCATAGCAGTGGTTGGCATATGATGGCCCAGAGGCCCAATACAGCAAATTAAGTTTTGTCAAAACCCAGCTACAGTTACGGGTTTACATATTGTCTATGATGGCCTTTGTGCCACAATCGCTGAGTTGAGTAGTTGCAACAAAGCCTGTATCACCTGTGAAGCCTAAAATATTTCCTATCTGCCTCTTTACAGAAGAATTTTGCCAATCCCTGCTTTATAGGGCTGTTCTGAGGATAAAGGAGTTAGTTCAAATAAATAAGCCCTTATGACAGTGGCAAGTACAGAATACGCATTCAGTAAATTTCAGTGACTCTTACTATTATTGAACCATCATGCTCAACAAAAACAAGAATAATAGCGAACATTTGAACGATTGCATTATGTGTGCATGTTATGTGTGTGTGTGCACACATACGTGTTAGCACCTCTCTTAAACAGCAAAGATGTGCAAGGCTCATTTGCATAATGCAATGGTGCTTTGCTTTCCCAGTATCTCCACTGGGGGTTGATTGAGCTTATTGAGAAAGAATCTGTGTGCGTATTTGTGTGTGTGTCGGGGGGCGGTCCTGGCAGCCTCCTTGGCTGGGCAATCATCTGCTGAGCTGTGCAATAATGACAAATCCACAATTTGAACTTCATTTCTCTTTGCCACTGGCTCTTCCGCAATGCAACCTTCACAGTAATGAGGTCCCGGTCCAGATAAGTCTGCGGCTGGCCAGAGAAATCAGAATTAATCAGAACTGCCCATTAAAAAAAATAATTGCCCTTATCATGTGCATTGAATTTAGCCTTGCCAGAGTTTGGCTGTGATCCTGACACTAGGTACGTGGACTTCAGGCATCAGGCAAAGCCTATTACCCCCAATATTTTCAGTCTGAAGAGAATGTGGAATGATTTGTCTCTTTTAATATAAGGTTTCCAGACCAATTTCTCAAGCTAACAGGTTCTACTATGCCTCAAACAAGATTCCTGTATTTCAGGACACTTTTCTGTGCCTGATTTTCTGGGTCACTGTCCCATAATGCCCAGGGGACCGGGGAAGGTCATGGGGTCATTCTAATCCTAAATCAGAGTTATCTTTTCACTCAGATTCCCTAAGTGGTGAGACCACATTGGCAGCAGAATTGGGGTGACATTCAGCAGATGATGTGTGGACAGATGTGGTATTTGAGCCCTAAGCATCATTTGAGCCCCCTGGACGCTGCATGTAATCTAGCCCCGGGGAGTGAGAGAAAGAAGTGATGAGAAATACCCTCTCTAGCTCAGTTCAAGACTGTCCTGGTGCTCAAGTGCTGTGGCTACACTGAGTGGGTGCTGCCACTTTGACCCATGTAGCAAAAGATGGGAAAATGTGTTGGGGCCCCTTCTCCAAATGTGTTGGGTTCAAACCCCAGCTTTCTTACTTTTGAGCTAAATGACTTGGCCAGATCTTTTTAGCTTTTCCAGTTTGTGGTGAATGGCTATGAGTTTTAATGTCTACTTAGCATAGGAAACTGTATCTAGGGAGGACTCAATAAATGTGAGCTGTACATATTAGGTGGTGGAGAAGGGAGGATACTCAAAACAGGATGGATAAAGATACGTTTTTTTCCCCCCCTCCACTTAGTAGCCCCTTGAAAACTTTGCTTTAGGGTAATACCCAAAGACCTACCCTTGTGAAAATTCTTGACCAGCTGGCCATAGCTGTGAAGATGGATGGCAACTTGGATATGTGACCGTGTATGTCAAGAGAGACCTGTAGGTACTCTAGCAAGTTGAAAGATCCAGAAGATAAAAGAAGGTTGGGAGCACAGTGGAACAAATGAAGGGTATAATGTAACTCAATATGGCAAGTGCTAAATATTCTCTAGGTTTTTAATAGCATGTGCAATGCTCAGAGTACATGGATTTCCTGTGGAAACCAACAAAGAGCTAAGCTTTGCCTTCTGGTTCAATAGAAATGAAACAGAGATCACAGATGTCCATGGAGGTGCATGTACTGTTGGGTGGGGGACTCCTGGTTCTTGGGGCCCAGAACATAGGGATTCTAGGAAGCCCACTTGGTTCGCTAAGACTGTGAGGACCTAGATGATCTTGAGACCACACGCATATTCAATGCAACCTTGGTATCTTCTTCCTTGGGTGAAAAACTTATGAAGTGGGCTAATCCAAGAACAGATTGACATTCTTTTTTGTTTTATTTTGTTGTTGTTGTGTTTCTTTTTGGTCTTTGTTTAGATTAAGAATCTTTAGCCTTGAATCTGGACTAACTGGCTTTCTGTCTCACCTCCTAGTAAGTGGCTTCTCCCACCCTGTCTTTCTCAATGGTCTGGGGGTGGGACAGTGTTGCCTGGAGGGACGAGCCTCACCAGTGTGGATATACAGGTGGTGATGACCATACTTGGGAGAGGAAGCCAGTCCTGTTGTTGCCAATGATTTAGAAATGACCCTGCTTCTTCCAGAAGAACAGGAACGTTTGCTATTTATTGTCAGAGCAGGTTAAGCAAAGCAGAAGCTGTGAAGCCTGTGTGGACAGCCCTGGAATGGCCGCCACACATCATTCCACCTTGTAATTCCCCAGAGCTGCTTGGGCCATGAAAAGATGTCCATCAGGGGTACAAGTTCATGTGTGAAATACAATAAACACAGAGGTAGCCTCACTCATTAAACATCTTTTTCTTGCTGATGGAATCAGAACGCTTGTTAGTCACTGGAATAAACATGCTATGATGAAGTGAATGAAAACTAGCATACTAATTTTTGGAATAAACAATTTTAAAGCATATTTTGGTACACCTTAGTTATGCCTTTTGTTAATTAAAAAAATACTTTAAAGAAATGGACAGGGCAAGTAATATTGTAGCTCCAGAAATGCAGGACCTCCACTTATCAAGGTCCCTGTGACCCAGCAGGGGATGATCAACTTCAGGCCACCTAAAGGTGAATTGAATTGATACTTTTACGGGAGAAATATAAAAGAATTTCCTGAATTGTTTTTCAAATTCAGATCAGTAATTCTGAGATTCCTTCAAACATGTTCTATGAAGATCCAAAAATATATAATTGGCTTTGACAGTTAAAGATGACAGATTGCGGGTGAAGGGGTGAAGAGGAAACAAGGGACAGAGAAAGGGACACCAGGACAGCCAACGAAGCATATTTGCACAAGTCTCTCCAGGAAGCGCAATGCAGCTGCACATAGTTGGTGGAGTGACAGCTGCGTCAGAGTTTGTTTCTGGGATGAGTCTTGGTGGGGCAGAGACAAGGCTCAGGGAAGGTTTTGGCAAGAGGTCTTAAGGAGACAGCTGAAATTTGTGTCTTAAGAAAGGAACCACTTTGGGGGAGGGAATGGAAGAGCTGAGAACAGAGGAACGGAAGAGGAGGTAGACAGGGCAAGAGAATGGGGTTAGGGGAATATACACAGCTGCTGGCCAGGGAAGTTCAACCCTAAGTCATGGGCACTGTAGGAATGAGGACCCCTCATCGACCCTCCACCATGGAGCCTCAGCTGGAACCTGGACATTAATGTGAGAATCGGAACCCCTTGGAGTCCTCAGAAATCTTGGGGTAGACTTTGGGTTTTCCTATGGGATGGGAAGTAGGGAACAGAGCTAAATTTATTAAAATCTTCAAAGGTAGCGCGAACTTGGCTGGCCTCCAGGTTATACTAATCTAACAGAGGATGACATCAGGGCTTGGAGAAGTTGAGAAATTGGCTCAGGGCAACACAGCAAGGAAGGGGTGAGGCTACAATGTGAAGCTGGGCCTTTTGAGCCCAAATTTCCTGTCCTACTGTTACCCCCACTATTCTTGTGGGGGTAGAAACAGAGACACAGCCTCTCACAGAGCCAGACCTGTGGCAGGATGGGATGCAGAGCTCAGAGTTCTGTGTATTTTGCCAGCACGTTAGGCTGTGTTTTCACAAGCCGAGATAAAAATGGGGTTAGTGATGCTTGCTATTTGCCCTGCAGGCACAATGACAGGAAAAGACATCTCTGAAATAGCATTCTGCTTTGCTCCTGGGAGGATGAGAAGCTTGCTCTGTTCACTTCCATGGCTATACATCACAGCCTGCCCTTTGTCCTTGGACCCACCCATTCTCCCTCCACTTTCCACCTGCCTTTGCATCCCCTGATCTTTCAGGCATTCCATGTTGACAACAGCCTCAGAACTGGGAAACTCCGCTTGTATAAAAGCTATGGACTCCTGATTGTAAAGTAAGAAAACATTCCTGTCTGCTCCATATATTCAGGTGCCAAAGATCAGTGATCATTGGGCACTGGAGCCTGTAAATAACAGGTATAATGATGGCAAAAATTGTCACCATCTCTGGCAGGGGGCCCTTGGCTCAAGTCAGTGGTGGCTCATGTGACCTTGGACAAATCCTTTCTCTGCTAGGGTCTCAGTTTTGCGAAATCAGTGATTTGCAAAATCAGGTCTGTTAATGGTAGCAGGAAAAGTCAGTGAGCTATCTCGATGTTATTCTAAAGTGCAGCAAACCAAGCCTCTGGCTTTGGACTAGAATTAGAGCATCTCATGTGGGTTCTGCATATGGCCAAAGATCAGAAGTTCTTGGATACAGTTATATTTGTGGAAAACAATTAATTAGCAAATAGAGTTTGGGAAATAAAAGCTTTCCAAATAATGGATCCATACAGGGAAGACATGGGAAATGCTGAAAGGTGTTTGATGACACTTGGATTATAAAATCTCTAAGACTGAAGCTAGGTAAAGGTGCTCCCTAGAATTAATGGCAAGTAACATAATGAGAAACTACTCAGGGGATACTTCCATTGCAGCCAAGTAATAAATCAACAGAATATTCAAAGAGTGCTGAAGCACTTATACTCATTATGTGAAGGTATCCAAAGTGAAGGGGGGTCTTCTTGACCCCAAACCTGACTCCAGGCTGGTGAGGTGTCCTAGCTCCACTCACTGGATTCCGTGAATAGCTGTCTGCAGAGCTTCAGGGCAGTGGGATAGGCCCCCTGGACATTTTCTCTCATCTCTTTGCTTCATGGTCTTGAGGGGCTTGCTGAGATGATTTCAGATGAAGATTTTATCCTTTCTGATGACAAAGAGAAGGCAGCAGGCAGATGGCACTTCATGGGAACGACAGCTCCATGGGCTGGGAAGTGTTTCATGCCTCTTTTGTCCTGTCATGTCTAGATCTGTGCATGGCACATCTTGACAATTGTGTGTTGATGAATGAATGAATGGTTGAATGATGCTCCTGGACCTTTAAAGACCTCCCTCTGGGTCAGCAAGACTGTCCAAGCTGGTGAAGTGTACCTTTCCCATTTCTGTGGCTTTCCACATCCTGCTTCCTCATGGCTCCTGATGGCTCTGACTTTGGACCCTGATGGAAACGTGAATTTCTCCAGCTCAAACCACTTTCCATTCTAACACCCAATGCTGATATTGGATCTGATCCCTATCACTCTGGCTCTGAATTTCCGGTTTCAGTGTTCCTGCCTGTATTAGTTTCCTATGGCTGTCGGTGGCTTAAAATAACACAGATTTATCGTCTTACAGTTCTGGAGGTCAGAATCTGAAATGAGTGTTCGAAGGTTAAGATCGAGGTATCAGCAGAGCCTCTTTCCTTTCTGTAGTCCCCATTAGAGAACCCATTTCTTGAACCTTTCAGGTTCCAGAAGGTGCCTGTGTCTCTCAGCCGATGGCGGAATCTCTTCATTGTTGCTCTGTTATCACGTTGCCATCCACGTTGCCATCCACCCGTCTTTCAATGGACTCTTCCATTGGACCTGATTGTAAAATTCAGGATAAACTCCACCTCTCAAGATCCATAACTTCATCACATCCACAAAGTCCCTACTGCTGTGTACAATAACACATTTGTAGGTTTCAGGGATTAGGATCTTTGGAGGGGCTATGATTCTGTTGGCCACGCAGCCCTATCCCCTGGCTGGCTTGTTAGGGGAGCTCCTGAGCATGACTGCAAAGGGGGCTTCTTCCTGGTGCCAGCTCCCCATGGACTCTGGTCTATCCATGGAGCTGCAAAGCTGGAAGAGACCCTGCCAACGCTGCTGCATGTGGTTGAAAGGTGTTTTTATTTCTTTTAATTTTTTTAATTTTTGAGACAGAGCCTCAAGCTGTCGCCCTGGGTAGAGTGTCGTGGCACTACAGCTCACAGCAACCTCCAATTCTTGGGCTCAAGCGAGTCTCCTGCCTCTGCCTCCCAAGTAGCTGGGACTACAGGCAGCGGCCACAACGCCCGGCCATTTTTTGGTTGCTGCCGTCATTGTTGTTTGGCGGGCCGGGCT
>CAUYON010168149.1:0-10478 GCA_963573935.1 Arctocebus calabarensis
AAGCAAGACACTCAAGATAGGTATAATAGTACTACTCACACAAAAACTTAAATATCACCTCAAAAAAAAAAATCACAAGACAAAAGAGAAAGCAATTTCACTGTTATAAAATAAGATATTTCATGCAAAGTATTAACTCTGTCTCCCCAAAGCCCAACCTCCCAACAAACAAAAAACTATCTGGGAATACTGCTATGCTAACATACTGTGGTTAATATGGATTCTTTTATTGGTTACTTTTGTATTCTAATTTTCCTCCTACATGTATTAAATTATAAAATAAATATCAGTATTATTATTCCACAACACAAAGATATGTACCTATACATAATTGTAAAATAAATATCAATATCATATCATCCTACATGTACTAAATTATAAAATAAACATCAGTATCATTATTACACACACACACACACACGCACACACGTGCACATACACACTTCCATTAGCCCAACTTTATTATTCAATTGTCACTTCCAGAATTCCCAGCTTGCTTTCTTTCTCTCTCTCCTTCCTTCCTTCCTTCCTTTCTTTCCTCTTTCTCTCTCTCCCCTCTCTCATCCTTAAACGCATATAAACTCAGAATGGCAATTCTTTTTTATTTTACCATTTCATTATGTAATAATTCATGTCCCTAATGATACTTTGTCCTTTAAGGTGCATTCAGTACAATGGTAATGTTGCTACACACACTAGTCTTTTCTTTTTCTCTTTCTCTCCCCCTGTGCATGTGTCATGTGTGTATTAAATATATTATTAAACCTTCTAATATAAATTATGCTTTTACTGTGCTTTCTCCAATGTGGGAATTGTTTTTGTTTGAAGAGGACTATAATATTTTTTACAGCTATTACAATGTTTAGCATATTTGGATTCTTTTACTAATTACTTTGATATTTTAATTTTCCTCCTACATGTATTAAAATGTAAAATAAATATCAATATCATTATGCTACAAGACAAACCTGTGAAAATGACATTGCTTTCATTTTATTAACATCTAGTAGTTAGTCCATTTTGTTTTATTTTTTACCTCACTATGAAAATTATTATTAATATTTCTTCTTATGTAGTCAATATTTATTTAGAATTACCAATAAGCTTTCTTAGGACTTCAATTTCCTTCTCAAGGAAGTCCATTTTTAATATTTAATTTAGTCAATGTCATAAAAATTCTAATCCTTTAGGCTCTGTCAGAAAATGTCTTTATTTTCTCATTTTTCATTAATAATTCTTTAGCTGGATATTAAATTCTAGGTCAAGAGTTAGTCCTTTAGCATTTGAAATATTAACTAATTTGTCTTCTGGCATCCATTTTTTTAATAAGAATTATGTTTTCATTCATATTGTCATGATTCCTAGTGATAAAATTGGGTAGGGTTTTTCTACTAGCATTCATCTTTGGTGTTACTATGATATATCTAAGAGTGCATTTATTTATATTTATTTCCCTCAGAATTATGGTGCTCCTGAGATAGAAATCACCAATTCATACTTAGTTTATTTCCTATATTTTTATGTCTTTTCATTTTTGCAAAGCCTATTAATTTGAGGGGAAGATATAGCTATATTTTTTAAAGCTGTTGCTCTGAGAATTATAATATACATCTTCCTTTTTTTTTTTTAAATTTCAGGTTAATGTGATGGTATAAAAAACTAGGTTACAATGTTTACATTTGTTAGGTAGAGTCCCTCTTATAATTGTGTCCCGGACCCTAGATCTGTGCCATATATCCTTATATTGTGCCCCTTACATGGGAGCACAACAATTCTCCTAACTCTTCCCTTCTCTCCCCTCCCTCATTCCTCCTCCCCTCAAACTGAACTGTATTGAGTTTTTCTCTTGTAATGTCCCCCACCTTTAATAGTCTACTTAGTGTTTCTACTGTACCACTTCATGTATAATGCAATAGCCTTGCAAATGTACAGGTACATTTGTATTCCCTCATTCTCCTCCCTCTCCCCCATAGTTTTTTACTTTGTGCTGAAGTTGCCTTCTGTATTACATTTACATGTCTTATGAACCCTAGAAACGAGGGTATAGTTTTAATTTAAATAATCATTGAGATAGTTTTCTTCATTCCTGAATTTCATCATACAAACATTTTCCTTCAGCCTGTAAGGCTACCTTTTGTAGCACATTTGCTGGAAATAGAAATTCTCTTAGTTTTTAAAAATTTCATTATTTACAGATATTATATTTTATGTCACATCCAGGCTTTCATTTTTTCTTCTTTCATCATTCTCTTTACATATGACATTATGGATATTTTTGTCTTTTAAAATTTGTGTAATTATGTCTTTCACCAAGTTTGGGACATTTTCAACCATTTTCTCTGTTCCTTGGGAATTCCAATTGTGTGTGTGTGTGAGAGAGAGAGAGAGATTTGATGAAGTCCCATAGTCTGTAAGTTTCTGTTCCTTCTTTATATATATCCTTTTAAATTTTTTCTCCTGTAATAGTCTTCTGTTTAGGTAATTTATAGTGATTTGTCTTCAAATTTACTAACTTTTTTTGTGTAACCGCCATTCTGCTATTAAGTACTTATAGTGAATTTCAAAATTTTCATTATTGTATTTTACAGTTATAAACTTTCCATTTTGTTCTTATATTAATTTCCTAGGGCTGCAGTAACCTATTACCTCAAATTGGGTGACTTAAAACAATAGAAAACTATTTTTTTTTTTTGAGACAGAGCCTCAAGCTGTCACCGTGGATAGAGTACTGTGGCATCACAGCTCACAGCAACCCCCAGTTCCTGGGCTCAAGTGAGTCTCCTGCCTCTGCCTCCCAAGTAGCTGGGACTACAGGCACCTGCCACAATGCCGGTGCATTTTTTGGCAGCAATCGTCATTGTTGTTTGGCGGGCCGGGGCTGGATTCGAACCAGCTGACTCAAGTATACGTGGCTGGCGCCCTAGCCCATTGAGCCACAGGCACTGAGCCTAAAAAACTATTCTTTCCGTGGTCTAAAAGCTGTAAGTCAGAAATGAAGGTATTGGAAACATCACACTTGCTCCAAAGGCACTAGCAAAAGATCCTTCCTTGCCTTTCTTAGCTTCCAATGGTTACAGATTTCTTGGCTTGTGGCAATTTACGACAAGTCTCTATGCCTTCCTCCTGTGACATTCCTCTCATTTTTTATTTTACACCTCTTAGTCTCTTTGTATAACAGGACCTTTGAATCCACCTTAATTTGGTCACACTGTGTCTTAACTAACCACATCTGCAAAAGCCCTGTTTTCAAATGAACTAATAGGGTTAAGATTTCAGTGTATCTTTTGGGGGACACTATTAAATACACAAGTCTTGTTACCTTTTCTATTTTCCACTGAGAATTTAGTATCTTTAGTTATAGTAAAACAATATATTCCTTACTGAGCATATTACAATTTTTTTTCAAAATTCTTATCTCATACCAACAACTATGTCATCTCACAGTTCCCTCTATTGATAGTCTTTTGCCTTGTGAATGAATCAGTTTCTAAGTTCTTGGCATACTGAATTTAGGATTGTATGATTTTCATTTTGGATATTAAGTATTTGCCTTGAGTGGCAGTTTAGATTCAAGTGTAGTCTGAAGTTTTTCATTATCTGAACTGATCACAGAGTGCTTCTTGCATGTTAGGTCCAGTGGTCTGTCAGGACATGGACACTATTTATACGGAGAGCTGGGGCTTCTTGTTTTCCTGAATCTCTTTTGTCTGAATTCTTCCCTCCATTTCTGGCTTCTCTTCTGTGTAGTCTTCTTTCTTCCTTACCTGGAAAGACAACAGGTCTTGAGTCACTCTGCTATCCTGCACCCTCAATCTGCCCTTAGACCAAAGCCATGGAGACGGGTCATTCACCCCTGGACAGTTTATATCTTCTGTTTTTATCCAAAATAGTTCTGCTTTTGCCCATGCTTCAAACTCCCAAGGTAGCTATATTATGGTATTTTTCCCAGAGTATATAATAATAAATACCTACAGGAAGGCCGATCCCCTAAAACTTATTCTGTTATATTAAAAGTGAAACTTACGACTGTCTATTAGGTATTTCTAGTACCTTTGTATTCTACCCTTGATATCTTAAAGTCTTGTTATGTTGCTCAAAATTTTTTATCTCTGTACTACAGTACTTTGTGAGTAAACATATTGACTTTAATCTTTTAATTTATAAATGATGTATATCTACTAATTTGTTAATTATTTATTCTGGTTGCAAGTTAAATTAAGGTTTCTGTAACACGATGGGCTGAATTAATATAACCAACATTCACCTTCTAAATATATAGATATTCTGGATTGTATATAAAACTTTCAGAAGAATATGTAGCTTAATATTATAAAGCTCATTTTGACTGATTTGAGATATTTTGTAAAGAAAATTGTAGACAATCAAACTCAACTTTATTCTAAAAGTTAGCTGGACTCTTCTGTGTTTTACTTCCTTTCCTTTAAATTCAATTGTGTGTCCTAGAAATTATATTTTTATTATTTGATTAATGACTGTTAGTATTTTATATTTAGAGTAGAATTCTTTCTTCACTTTCCACTTATGTTAGCTAACTAGTAGAGAGTAAAGGAGAAATTTATGAAAAATAATAACTAAGGAAATTAATGAAGAAGACAATAAACCTTTTAAAACAGGTAATAATGGATTCCTCTATTTTTTAAATTTCATTATTATATCTACTTTGTGGAATATTCATTTCATTTTTTTTCTGAGAGGATTTTCTTTATTTTTCCTGTACTTTAGTCTTGATTTCCTTTATTCATACCCATATCCCAAACAATGTAAGATAACAAAATTTATATTTGTAAATTGCTTTCAAGAATCATTATCATCTTATTAGTTATATTGTCTGCAAAATTTGCATTGACTCTAGTCACATTTACACAGTTACATTGACTACGGATATAACTCCATTTCCTGTATCCCTGGCCAAACACCAGTTTCAGCCAAAGTCATCTGCATCTGGCCACATAAATCAGTCCATAAATTAGAGCTAACATTCCTCACAGAACATGAATTTATTTTTGAATCCAGACAAAATAAATCATAAAGAAGAGCCATGAAATTGGGATTGCAGCCTAATTTTTATTATGTTCCTTCAATTAATGTACTTTAAAGCTCTAAATTCATAACTAAAATATTATAAAATTATGTCCATCTTATTTTATTTTTTTTCTCCTGTCTCATTCAAACATACTATTTATCCAGGCATCCAACTCTTTCTTTCTTTCTTGTCAAAATCTTCGTAATTTTATCTGTTGCTTCATTTTATTTATGATTTTCAGTTTTCTTTATAGGGCCTTGTGGAAAGTTAGCAAGTGTTTTTGATATTTTAGTATTAAAAAGGACGAAGTCTGGATTCGGTAGCATTTCAGCTGTCACTATATTTATTTATCCTTTTAATATTTATTAATTCATTTAACAGTCTTAGAATGCCTACCACGAGTTACGTATTTGATAGTGACAAACATTATGTTTTTTGCTCTTAATGGCACAGTCAAATGATGGAGACAAATATTTACATATTTGAGAAAAGTGCTGAAAATGAGATATATACATAGGAAGTATATCTTCATTGGATATTGCCAGTTAAAATTCTGGTGCAAACCTAAATCAGATGGAGAGGGATGTCAGGAATCATTGTTCTTGCTACTGAAATTATCACTTTTCTAGCTGCTGAGATTCTTTGTTTTTTTTCCTCTATTGGCAAGAAATTATGTAAATTGTTTTTTCCCCATGTTTGAAATGTAGGGATGATTGTTTCTCATATAAATTATTAAACGTGTCCAAGCATCGTAAGCACTGTAAAAGGTGAAAAGTGGGAATGTCATGTGTCACAGTGTATCAGGGTAATGAGACGTCTTACATGGACCCGTAGACACACAGCCTGAAAAACACTTCTTCATATCCATACTCTTGATAATTTCACATTTATAATATAGCATAAGCGAGGAAAACTATTTCTTTCAATAGAAGCATGGGTCAGCTCAAGGTAAACCATTATTCTATAAAACCGTGGTTCAGAAATAACCTAATTAGGTCTTATAACCACATTTCTAAGGGCTACTGCTCTGTTATTATGTGTAAAATATAGGAACACTTCCCAATAATGTGAAAATGAGGAAAACTGATATGAAATCTACAGTAGTAAGCTAACAATTTTCCAGAAAACAGAGTTATATATTTTGCATTATTGTTCTGAAGACCTATAGGCTTTGATTACTCGGGACTGCTTTTTTTCCCCCTCTTCCTAGCAGAGCTGCAGATTTAATTTTATCGGTATGAGAAATATGGAGCTGGGGAATTTAATAATTGTTTCACTAGGTAAGAGATGAAGTAAATTCTATTGCCTTTCGTTTGATTACAATCTTCCCTGCTGGTTTAATTAAAAACATCCATGTGAGGAAGAAGAAACATGGTAGAGGATCTAATTGTTTTATTGTATTGGATGTAGAGTAGGAACAATGAAACCAAAAGGTTTATAGTTGTAAAACTTAAATGTTTCATGTAAATCTAAATTGCAGACACAGGTCAGCTATAGACAAATGTCAGTAGACTAGATTCAAAATGCACTGCAGGCAGAAAAGATGACATTTATCAGTCATCCATACATCAGTAACTAAAACAATTTTAGGGTTGTCTAGACAGGCATCTATTATTTCTTAAATTTAAATCCCTAGTAGAAAGACAATAACATACATAGTATCTATATTTAGTTTCATAAGAAATGAGAAGAAAGGCACAGAAAGCATTTTAAATTTTTTTCAGGGATATACATATAGAAAAGAATTTCACTGCTCTTATAACACATTAAAAACAACTATATGACTAAATTCGCTTTCTCAGATACTATGAATCAAGCCTAAAAATTACAAAGTACCTGATTCAATTGTCTGATTTTTAGATACTTTGTCAGCAACAATATTTAAACAAAGGAATCTTTGCTAACAGTCTACAAGTTTTTGCTCTTTTCAAAAAATCACTAATATATTAAAATTATATTAAAATACTAATTTTGGAAATGGTAGAGTTAGGTAGCTGGAAATTAGATATATTAACATTTTGAAAATATCAATTGACACCTTTTCAAAATACAAGGCCAGTATAGGATTGTGAGAAATAATAAAAATAAACAAGATGTGGGGTAATACATTAACTTTTCAGCTTTCTATGAGAAAATAAAATCGTATAGCAAATTTTACTTAAAGTGTGTTTGAGACTATCAATATATGATTAAGTCAAGGCAAGCTCTTTTGTAAAATAACTACCAATATCACAAAATTTCTAAATTAATAGATCAGAAATATGTCATATTGTAGGCATCTGAGAAATTAAAAACAAAAACAAAGGAGAAATAAAAACAAATCTTAAAAGCACAAGCAAAATAAATCTTACATCAGTGGCTGGACTATTTTGGAATTTGATATCTTTTATTTTTCTGCTGACATTTTATTTTATCGTTTTCATGCAACTACAATTTTTAGTGACTCAATTTTCTTATTGTTGAATATTTGCTAAGATTAATAGAACTTTCTCGACATGTAGGAATCTAGTCCACGAATTATAGATCTTCATCCTTGCTTACCACAGGGAATCTATAGGTTCTGCTACTGTTCACTACTTACATTCATTTGAAAATTGTTTCCTTTCTATTTTTTAAAAAGTATACAATTTTTAAAGTCACATTTAATTTAGGTCCAATAATTTTTGGTAAAACTACCCATGATCTGGGTTTTCTAGCAATAATTTCTTTCAAAGTACTTTCTTGCATGGAGAAATCATAGCATTTTAATGCCTTCAATGCTTTGGCTCTTTAGGAAGCACATTTTTCACCCTCCCCTCCACATGCATCCCATATATACATCTTCGTGATGAACATTATTATGCTAAATATATTACATAGTGCAGATTACTTCAGTCCACTGCTTCTAGATCTTCTGGTCATAAATCATAGCTTTTAAATATTTATAACATTCCCTTGAACACTTAAGTGAGAACCAAAATAAAAATTTTCATTTGCTCTTAGAGTAAAAATGTTTGTGCTGGTTAAAAAATACCACTACTGCTTTCTTTAAAAAATTAAATTATGCCCTATAACCCTTACCTAACCATTGGTATTGAATGAGTTTACCTGAGTGTCCACATTTTCCCTCAGAAACACCAAAATAATTGTTAATAGGCAAGTTATTCAGACAATACAAGGGTATCTTTTTTATCTATTATTTTTGTTTTATCTGGAATTCTCTTTGGCCCTACTGATAATCACCAAACTCTTTATTTGTTTAGAATAAAGTTTAAGATAATGTATACACCCAAATACATGGTAACCAAATAAATCAATACTAATGCCATTTAAAATTCATGTTTCCCTGTCTAGGACCAACTGCAATGTACAGTTCGAATGTGTCCATGTAAAGTTGGCTCTTTGCTTAGTCAAAACAGCTAGCCTACAAAGAGGGGCAAAGACCATTTTTATAATATCCAGGGAAAGAATAATCTCATCTTATGTTAAAATATTGAAACAGAGGCACCCTAAAACTTCTTAGAATTCCTCAAGACATGATAAATCAATCTAGAGTTCATTACCAAGATCTTTATGTCTAAACCTACTTTGCTGCTTCTTATTAGACAGAGGAATTTGTTAGATTTTACTTCTTATACCTGCTCTGTCATCAGTATCCACTAGGTGGAGTTATTATTTTATTTTTTCTTAGGTTTAGGATAATTTGAACATTTTATGATGCTCTGTGAAAGGAATATTCATTTTTACAATTTGAGCACATACCTTTTCAGCGGTGTTTAATAAATACTCTCATGTCAATCCATATATTTTCTGAGTATTATTTTCATATTTCCTTTTTATGTTTTTATGTATTCAAAAATACAGATAATTGATTGAATTGTTTGCATTTCCATAATTTTCTTCTCTATGTTGGAATATACAATTGCATGAATATTCTCAATTCCAGAGTATAGCTAAATGTAATCTCCAGCATTATGGAAAGATGCTTTGAGGCTAAGTACAGGTTGTTGGCAGGGATTTAATTGGAGGGGTTAGAGAGGAAGAAGTAAGAGATTTTCTTTTTGTCTCTAAGCCAGGTAGAATGTTCCACTTAGCTCTCCATAGCTGCAGGAAGCAAAGGATATGAAAGCAAATGAAGTGGTTTGCAGATCTTGAAAGAGCCTCTCTTCATAAAATTGCCTCTTCTCTCTCCTTTTTTCCCTTTCCTTTCTGTTCTCTTTCTTCCTTTCTTTTTATTTCTCTTTTTGAAGTCTATCTTATTCTCTCTCTGTCTCTCTGTGTTGTCTGTTGCTTATCTATCTATCTATCTATCCATCCATCTATCTATTTCTCTATCTAAAAGACATACACATTCATACACATGTGTTATATTTTATATGATGCAATTAATGCCACATTATTATTATTTAAACATGTACAGTTCAGGACTTTACTTAAAAAAGCAAGAGATAAGACAAGTATTCACTTTTTAGAGGACTCCTCATTAATTTCTGTCTGTGATGTTTGTGTCTGTGCTTGTTTCTGGAAAACTATTTGCTGATTATGTAATGTTAGAAATGTAACCATTATATTTCTCCTTTCCTTATTTTCAGGAGGACAAGATGTTTCCTATGACTCTTGTTTCAAGTGTCATCTTGGAAAACCAGGGACTTTAACTCCACAGACAATGAAAGGCAGAAAGATGCTCTTTCATACTTAAGGACAGACTAGATTTAAAACAGTGGATTCAGAACTGTCTTAAATCTAGGGGTGGCAAAATTTCAAGAGCTAGTTTAATGTGAAGTTTGGAGTTAACAAGCATAGTATCTAACACTTTACAGGCAACATCACTCATTCTCTCTGTAAGAATCACAATCCTAATGCTCAAGGCTAACTATAATAGAGGAGATCTTTCTGATAAGACTAGTTTTCATCTCCTGATCAATATTCAAACAAGATGTGTTTGCAAATTATGGATGTATTTTAAACAAACAGGTAAAAGCAAAGGAAACTCTGGGGTACTTTGGTTTGATAAACCTTTAGGCCTATTTACTACAGTGACCCTACGTCTGCGTTTTGAGGACATATCTTTCTCCTCCCATTCCCTGTGGTTTTCTGTGCCTATGGTTCTTTAATTCTATATGACAGTGTTCATAGTGAAGTGACTTTTGTCATATTTCTAGCAGTGAGTTTTTTTTATTTAACTACAAAATAGCATTTTGTATGTGGAAAATAAATGCATTATGTTCAGTGAAGCACCACTTTTTTTCCAATTTGGATTTTTTGACAAATAAATGTTGTTAAAATTAGTGATATAATATCCTTAGAGTCTAAAACTTTTTTTTTTTTTTTTGTAGAGACAGAGTCTCACTTTATCGCCCTGGGTAGAGTGCCGTGGCATCACACTGCTCACAGCAACCTCCAGCTCTTGGGCTTAAGCGATTCTCTTGCCTCGGCCTCCCTAGTAGCTGGGACT